>VMDO01034089.1:0-17322 GCA_007922755.1 Pedetes capensis | reverse complement strand
CCCACTGCTTTTCACAGGAAACTACTTAGAATAGATGTGGATAAATGTAACTTTTATCACTTTTATCATTTCGATTTTGAAATTAAACCCAAAGTTTAATACAACGAAATTCAGGCATTTAGAACTTAAATGCAAAAACACACATTGAAGTTAACTTCCCAGGTCTCTGTAGACTAATTATCTTTCTGTTAAGGCATTTGGAATTGGAAACTTAATTTTTTTTAGGTTTTGAGAAGGAACTGTCAGCAACTTCTCTCCTGCTTATATGATGTGTCTCCCGACTGTTTTTATCTGGTATGCTCTCTTGACATTTCAGAGTCATTCATATCTTAACGGTTTTAGAACATATTATGTGTCTGGAGTAGACCTATAACACATGTAAGACCATTTAGGTCCTTGTCCTCTTTTTGTATAGTTTTCTAGTTTCCTTGTTATTTTAAAGGTATAAGCCCTCATTGCCATGCTACTAAGTGTGAATACTCTCCACTCCATCAACCCTTCCTTTCTTGAAGACTATTGTTATTATTCCTAACGTGGCATGTCTTTGTCATAAGGGGCATGATATATTTTGTTAATCTAAGTACAAACTTGACCAAATCTACATACAAAATTTCATTAGCCTGGACAATAACCATATTTATACTGATCACATTGCTTATTAATTTTATTTTCTGTTTGTCTTTATCTGGCACTCATTTGTTGAGTGCTTATGCATTTATTGAATTATTCACATGACAAGTATTTGTTGCATGCTCTTATATGCACTTTTGTAGAATGCTAAGTGACATCACAGGGCCACTTTCAACATGGAGCTCAGTATCTGGTAAGGAGAGAGAAGAGTAAGGAAGAGACAGATCAATGAACCTTTAAAATACGTTTTGCTAAAAGCTGTTGTTACAAATACCAGGTAAAGAGGAAAAAAAGAGACATGGAAGAGTGTCTAACTCAGTTAGCAGGGTCTTCACTTCTGGAGAGTGATGTCTAGACTGAGAAGAGAAAGATGATCCTCGTCTTATGCTAGAAGCACTCAGCCAGCTGCTAGAAACTTGGGCGTAGAGAGGGAAATAAGACCTACGTTCTTGGCCTCTTCTTCAAGGTGGGGATGTGTGCTGGGCCATCGCCATGCTGTGCTCACCCATGCAGGGATGTGAAGGATGCAATGCTGAAAGGTTGACCTCCCCTATTGCAAATATCCCAAGATTTCTTTGAGCACTGGTGTCACTTCCCGGAATTAAGTGTTGAATTAAGACTTTTGGAGACTCTGAGCACCAGAAAGATCATGGTGCTCCTTCCCTAGGGTTGTACCACTGTGTGAATGACCCGGAGACCTGGGTGAATTAGATGAGGAGTATAAGGAATTGGTTCTTTCTCCACACCCTTTCTCCCCACCCAGTACTCCATTCTGAACCCTCCAAACACTAGTCTGCTTTCTCCCAGGACCACTGATGTACCAGATGAATGCCAACAAGTGGCTTCTCTGTAGAAATTCTAGCGGCTTCTCGTCTCTGAACCCCATTAGCTGTAATGTAAATTCAAGAAAATCCACTAGAGTTTTAATTTCTCTCAGAATGATTCATATGATGAACTATAAAGCACATTAAATATTTTCAAAAAATTATTCATTCCTATTTTTGGTGCTCTATTTGCTTAAACACTTTATCCATTCAGTAGTACAGTCCTGGTTAGACCATGTCTATTAACAGGTTGCATGCTACCCGCCCATTTAAAAGCATTAGACTCAAAATTGCCCTAAATATTTCCTTAATGCCTTATCCTTACACCAAATAATTGATTGTCATACTGTCCACTTTGACTCCAAGTACCTTTGCAATATGACGTTACCTAAAACAAAAAGGCGGTCTAAAAATACCCAAAGCAGGATGGCACTGAGCAGCAGGGGAGCCCAGGAAAAATTCAAAACCGCAGGTGTTCCACTCAAAACAGTGACAGCCCCAAGCTGAGACCTCATCTGGACTCTGACAAAAGCCTACTTTACCATCAACTAAAGCTGCTGGGCTTATAATAGAGCAGGCAGGGTCTGATGCAGACCTGTAGCTTTGAATGGCTTGCAAAATTTGCTTTCTTTTCATTTATAAAATTCAATATATTTCTTCTAAATTTATGCCCAGTATCCTCAGGCTGCCAATTCACTATTTTCCAGTAGCAGATCCTCCAGTGTGTAGAACAGTCAAGATTCTTGCATTTCCTTTAGCACCTCATATTTGCTGTTTGTTAGAAATTCTCCCAACCACTGCTGGCCAGTGTAAACACTGTGCCTCTATTCCAGTGACTCTCAATGCAGGGCATGTTGTCCCCCACAAGACATTTGAAAATGCTTGCAGATAATTTTGGTTGTCACAACTTGGGGTACAGGGAGCTGCTGGTATCTTGTGGTAAGAGGTCAGGAAAACTGCTTAACATTGCAGGATGCACAGAGTAGTCTGCCAGAATAAAAAAAACTCATCACAAAATGTCAGTACTTCTGAGTTTGAGAAGCCATGTCTAAAGCTCCTGGGATGAAGAGCACATGAATTTCTCAGAGTGCCATCTTTGGCATCTGAACTGAGTCTAGGCCGTGACACTTACTGCCAATGTGAGCTTCACCTCTAAAATGAATATAACATGAAGAATGAGAAAAGTTATGCACAAATTGTACTGTAGCGCTTGTCAAGAGTGAGCATTGAGAAAGTGCACATGATATAAATGTAATAGCAAACAGTATCTTAAAATATTATATAACAGTATCATAATTTTTGTTCCCCTCTCTTTTTGTGCCTCCTCCATCCAACAAATCTTGGAAAGTGCTTAGGTATTCATTCATTTGTTGATTGGACACATTTTAAGGAATATATAACGTTCTGTGCCTGAGCTAGTAACTGTGGAGCACTCATGCATGAAAATAATGTGCCTTGTATCATGAAGGAGATTTCATGCTAGCAAGGGAGATAAGTCACAACAGAAATGGTGACAGCAACTACAGGAGTCATAATAGCTAAGTAGATAGAAAAGTGTAACAAGATGGCATCATCAATGACATCATGTGGCTCATGAGTTTGGTGCCAACAGATATGAAGATAGAGTGGCAGGTAGATGTCATTCCAGGCAAAGAGGAAAAAAGTAAAAGTTAGAGGTAAGAATGAAAAGCAGACACATTGCAGATAATTCAAAAAATAGTTGCTCAGCAAATGTGTATGCATACATCATGTATTTTGCTCATATTCTTGGAAAAAAAAAACAAACAGTGATGAAGGAAAGAGTAATTATCCATAACTTTAAAGACAAGAACTTGAGACTTAGGGAGAATCAGAATCTCTGGTATCTATGACATGTATCACAAGTAAGCAGTAGGTATAGAATTGTAACCTGGGGATACCTGACTCTCTTGTTCCCTTAACTCCTAGGCAATGCTGCATAGATATTGTTGGGGGGCAGTAATTTAGGAAAGGAGTAATCCTATTGCAGGATACCTTTAATTCCAAACTAATGCCATTTTACTTAAATTTTTTCAAGGTGTTTGGTTCTGTATGATGACTCTTATCTCTGAACCAGTGTTATTTTACAATCCCTATTAAGTCTTTTGTGAAATGTGACAGCACCAGGAGATTCAGAAATTGCTCCCCTACCCTGTATCACTAAAGAAGATTGGGTGGGGGGTAATAACTTGCACTTTTATGGTATTTTTTATGGTCACTTTTTTCTTATTCTAATGAACTAGGTATGTCTGCCCACCCTCTGCCTAAAATAGAAAGAAAAACATGTTTCAGACGGGTAATGTGTGCTATTAAAAGTCCAAAGGAGCCTGCAAAGAAAATCTGTTCTGAAGGTTTTCCCTCTTCCTACTCCACCATGATCTTTAGGAATTTTAGTAGCAGAAAGTACTTTAGTGTCTCTTATATGTGGGAGGAAGACGGCTCTTTTTGGAAGATGACACAATGACATATTTTGTTCTTTCCGGTAGAGAATACTTTAATAACATTTTAATGAATGAAATCAAATGACTATCTAAGAAACACAGTGGAAAACTCTTGGAGAACAGTGTCAAGTTTATTCTCTAAGAGAGGCAGCACGCATTGAGAAAATATGCTATTTACCCTGGTCCTAAACAAACACAGTCTGGTGACCCTGAGGATTTAGTCCTCAGTTGCCACATATTTTTAGTAGATATTGCCACTTACCTCCTACCCAACATCAGCAGACTATGTCCTCTACTATATCAAGCTCTCTTATCCCTTCAAGACTTGTGGCGTATTTAATTCTGTCCAGAATATCTACCATGGTACTATGCCAATAAGTAAGCTATTCCTTGTTTGAAATTCACTATTATGTCAAGCTGGGCTCGAATACACAGAAGCATTTTTATTTTGGGTGAGGAAATACATTTTCCACTGTTTCTAAAGGCACACTGGGCTTCAATTCTCTGTGATGACTACTATTATATAGATACTGAGAATCTTCCGTGGCCAAACAGCAACGTCCATGAGGGAAAACTAGGAAAGAGAGATTCTTAGGGTTGTTTCTGCAGCCCAAATGTCACCGCATCGGCAGGTCACTGTGGTCCTGTGGCTCAGCCAGCACAGGGGAGGTGGCTGTCTCATCCTGTTGCGGCAGGGTTGCTGGCTTAAGCCACAGGAGCCTGCCTATGTGAGCAATATACCCTGCCAGGCAGCAGAGTAGTGATTTTGCTGCCAGAGAGGAAAAAAGGCCATTTTACAAGATCAGGGGCAATGTTCGTCAAGCGTTTGAAGGCAGAGACCCAGCAAGACAACCTGGCCTCCAGGAGAGTGATTGTTGCAAGATTTAACAAAGAAACGGTAGGAATGAGAGGAACCCCCCCCCCAACACCAACACTCCAACACCATGAAAGGCATCTTAAACCTGGCAGAATCAGAGCCTCTGAACTAGGCTCCATACTTTAGAGATGAGAAAATGTTGGGATGAAACAAGCATTGAAATTGAACAGTGGGCTTCATTGCTAGCAATGTGCACACAAACAAGGTATTTCCTCTGGTTGCTAGCCTTCTCACCTGACAGTTAGTGCGCTAAACATCACTTTGAAAACTCAAGTTGCTTGTCTTATGGTTGCCGTAGTTCAGAAAATCTAATGATAGGAAAGAATATCTACAATTGTCGGGTAGTAGATGAATCATTTGGGGTGACTTAAGAGAGAGGGAAACCAGTGGAGAAGTTCTGAATGGGAAGTAGAAGGCACTCTGTATAGAACTTTTAGGCTAAGAGACACACATTTCAAAGCATGGGCAGTCATTCCGTTCAGTTTAAGCCTTTTGTAAGTGATCACTGGCTTTTGATAAGCCACCATTCTCCTCCTCCCCTTCCTCCTCCTCCTCCTCCTCCTCCTCCCCCTCTTCCTCCGTCTTCTCCTTTTCTTCTTCGTCTTCCTCCTCTTCCTCCTCCTCGCCACTCCTTACCCCCTTCTTCTTCCCCATCTTACATTTAACGTAATTCAAACTCATAAGTTTGTGAAGATAAGGATTTAGGCTGGGAATGTTTTTTGAAGCATCATTATCAGTGAACTGAAAAGTGATTTTCTTGAATTAATTGTCCACATAGCCTCAATTTGTATTCCTCTCCCCCCTACACACACCATTGCCCATGTCCACTTCCCTAGAGGCTGTGCATACCTTTGCAACCTGCCTCAAACCTTCTAATGTTGCAATGATCAATATAGTTTTTTCAGGCATGGAATCTGCTTGGCATCTATTGCTGAAGCATTAAATTTTGAGATGTCAGATGGAAGCAAATTATTTTTAAGAAGGATTTTAACCTTTTCTTGGAAAAGACAGCATAAAATACTACTAAGAACTTGTTGATGTTTTAACTTACATACTAAGTAGTCAAGAAATATTTGTCAATGGTGAAAAAAAGGATGCCTACATCAGTGATATCTCTCTTTTACCACAACAATGGTGGATATCTGTCTTTTTTCACAGCATTCTGATTCCAAGTACCAGCTGAAGAAGAGGATCACATCTCTGACTTTGCCAATAGTGCCATCCCCAGAGGCCAGCAAAGTCCTCAGTAGAGCTCCCATCTTACAACCAACGCCTGCCACACCCCCACCACTCTCGCCAGGCTTCGGGGGCACCAGCAAAATAGATGAATATTCTCGAATTCTCTTCCCAGTTGCGTTTGCAGGATTTAACCTCGTATACTGGATAGTCTACCTTTCCAAAGACACAATGGAAGTGAGTAGCAGTGTTGAATAGCTTGCAGCCAGGACAATGTATAGTCTGTCATTCTCATTTTCTGTATTTAAATATATGTGTATATGTAACTGAAACTTGTGTAGACATTTTTCAGATATGAAATCAAAATTGAAAATCTGTAACTTTAGATAAGCATGTAAGGTGAAAAAGCAATAATGTTACCCCTCAAAGTTGAAAGTGGAAGGCTGGTGAAAAAAATGTGACTTTTTCTGTATATTAAGAAAAAATTGTGTAAGAGGATAAGATGGATTCTAGGCAAATTTGTCTACCTTTGTCCTTCATTGTTCAGTATTTTTGTCCCTGTAAATAACATTTTCTATAAGGCATATAAAATAAGAAATGCTGACACTTTGAAAGTTTGCCTTAAATTTGTTTATTTTGGCTTTATTTCCAAGAGTGCAAAATAAAAATACAGTCTAAATATTTATCAGTAGGTTTATACCTGCATGTTGGAGGCTTTATACTAGTAAAATGGCTTTCAGTATCACTGTACAACTTATAGTGAGTTTAGATATTTGTTTTTAACCTCGCTGTGCTCTTTTACCTCAAAAAGTATACTGTTATATAGATATAAATTATCCACAGGTCATAAGTTATGTATGCATATGTACATAGCTTTAGTTGTACTGCAATAGATGTTGTTTTATCCTTCTGAGTTCTCCTTTTAAAAAATGTTTCCGATAATTCTATGAAGTTGTAGAAAAACTTAGTTTAATGAAGACTTGCATATTACGGTTATAGTTCACTCTCACATATTCTGCCTTCTCTAAGTATAACACTAAATAAAACAATAATAAACATGGTTCTCTGGATCTGTTTCATGGAGCTAGGGAAAGAGTATTTTTAGGAGCTGAAAGATGAGGTGTCTATCTTTAACCCAATATCCGTGCCCCTGGTGATTCTGGGAAAGAGTGGGTGTGAGACAAACACACCCAACCACACAGCTCTGGAGAGACATGAGTTCTGTTTAAACAGCCAGTGCTTCCTCTCCCTTCTCATCAATACACAGTAAATACATATATCTCCACCGTGTCTTTTCCCTTTATACTATTCTAGCTCCTCCTGATGCTTACTTTATGTTTCTCTTATACAGAATTATAGAGAAACAGAAATTGGGAGTAAGAGAAAACATATAGTATGATTTTTCCAAATGGCTGAATCCTTCATTAGACACCCCTGGGTCTTAAGCATTGTGGATAACACTGGGAAGTACTTTGGTATTATTATTATTGCTGCTATCCAAGAAAATGCAAAAATGCTACAAAAATGTTTATTCTAAGGAATAAGAGGGGCTGGGATTTAGCTCAGTTGGTAGAGTGCTGCTCTGCAGTCTCTGAGGTCCTGAGTTCGAATACCAGCACTGCAAAATGGGAGAAGGATGTGGCAACTCACTCCCAAGGCAATCCCGAAACAGTCAGCCATTGAAAACCCTATGAGGATTGCTATGAGTCCGACTCAACTCGACGGCACCTAACAACAACAACAAGGAATAAGAGATTGAAACCTTCCTCCAAATTATCTATCATTTTTCTCCTTGACCAAGTATCTTAAGCTTCTGGATTATTCAGCTCTATTTTTATGTATAGAATAGCTGGATTAGATCCTTCCAAAGGCACTTCACTTTGCACAACATATGCTGTTTCTTAGTCACTATTTTCTGTCTAATGAAGTTAGTGTAATTATACAGAGCCTCCTTCCACTTTAGGGTATATATTAAATGATTAAATTTCAGGTAGGTATCTGTTATATATTATAGCACATTTAATCTTCCTTACAGTCATAAAATATGTACTGCTGTTTTCTCCATTTTAAAGATGAAGAAATCAAAGGACAGAGAAGATGAAAAAAATTGGTTTCAAATCAAATAGCATTTTGTGCTATGCTGGTAACTATACACAGGCAGTATGCATTCATATCTCTTTCACTTAACTTTAATCATAACTGTCTTCATTTAATGCAATGTTACTCTGTGACTTAACCCCCTCCAGTATTTCTCCATTCTGTAGTTCATTTCCCATGATAAATTTCTTGGTATCTGATATCCTCCATGTTCTTCATCAACATCCATCGACCTCTCACTGCAAAAGACATTGCTTTCCTTATCAGGATATATGTTTGGAGCTGAAATGGATAAATAACACCAATTAAAAGAAATATGGGCCTTAGATTCCTTCCCAATAACAGAATCTTGAAAAAAAGCTTTAGAAAATTATGAAACTTCTGAATTCCTTAGGATTCATTAGAATACTATTTCTCTATATGTGTCATGGGATGGCAACAGAAGCTAACTGTAAAGAAAACAGATTCCCTAGTCAAATAATTTGGGGAGACATGTTGAGTCAAAAGTGAAACAGGTTTTTTTTTCCTGTTGGACTTCCCATAACCCTTATTATGTTTATGTGCATTGTGTCTCTAATAGTTTTCCAAGATACTATGACATTTTCTGCCTGCAGCCATACCACTGTGGCATCCCATATGATCAGAGCTTGGAAGTTAAGCAGGGGTTGGTTAGTCCTTGGATGGGAGACCATGTGGGAACACCAGGTGCTGTAGGCTTGGGAGAAGGACTTGGCAGCCCACCCCCAAAAACAATCAGCCATTGAAAACCCTATGAACAGCAGAGAAGCACTGAAGTAGTGTTTCACCTGTTGTACATAGTGCCAACATGAGTCAGACACTGACTCAACAGCATCTAACAGTAACATATCATTTCCTACATGCATAGGCCTGTAAGTATTACTTTGCAAAAGGAAATCTTAGCAATAGCTTTCCCCAGAAGACAATTTTGGGAACACCATTTTAGATACCATTTATGCTCTTGTCTTCATTACCTCCTGATTAAACAGATACAGAATTGAGTCTAAATCTTGACATGATTTACTCCTGTCCTCACAGGGACTAGAAATCAAGTTATGACTGTGGAATGGAACCCAGACTGGATAGTTCAACATAGAGAATTTAACCCACTAACATACACTACCTTATTTTATAGGACAATAAGAAATTTGCCAATTATTATTTCTTGAAATTTATATCAGACTTGCATATGTGTGCATGTTACCATACTACATGTCAATATTTTCTCCTACCAGCTGCTTGCTTTTATGGTTAGTCTAATCAAACCTACACTGTCAGGAACATTTCCTTATAGAGAGTGAGTTAACTCTCCTATAAGTAGGACACTGTGTGTAATGGGTTAAAACAGAAGAAATTTAAATGTCATAACCAGATGTGAACTGTAGGACACAGAGATGAGAAGGGAGAAGATCAGGTTAACAAGCTGGAAGTTTGGACAAAAGCCTTATAGATCAGAAATCAGTCTATCTGAGGAAAAGTCACCACGAAGGAGGGGACGGTAGCTCATCTCTCAGAGAAGGAAACCTTCAGAGCTTGGACCCTGACCTCCAGACCAGGCTGCTTAGGGCCCAGATCATCAGAGGAGGGGCTTCTTAGAGTTGAATTTCAAACCTCTGATGCTCACCCACACCGGCTAGCTACTCAGGAGATTGGAAGAGAACTCCTATATACTTGACATCAAACCATATAGATACATCTACACATATTTAGGGCTGGGATTTAGCTCAGTTGGTAGAGAGCCGCTCTGCAGTCTCTGAGGTTCTGAGTTTGATACCCAGCACTGCAAAAATGGGAGAAGGACGTGGCAACCCACTCCCAAGGCAATCCCGAAACAATCTGCCATTGAAAACCCTATGAGGGTCACTATGAGTTGGACACGACTCGACGGCACCTAACAACAACAATAACACATATATTTGCACTATTTCATAGGAATAAGACATAGCTATCCATCATACAAACAAAAATGCTTATCATTTTCCCAAAGAGGAGATACACAATATTCTGATAGTTATTGTATCTATCTCTAGGCAACAATCACGGTATCCATTTCTGAGTAGTGACATTTATTCCTCTATTACTATCAACTCCTCTCATCAATATTCCACTTGTAAAAGTCTCAATTATAAAGCTATTCATTATGAAAAATCCTTATCTAAAATAATTAAGGATGCTGGGCATAATGGTACATGCCTATAATCCCAGGGACTCAGGAAGCTGAGGCAGGAACATCATGAGTTTGAGGCCACAGGCAGCCTGTGTAACATAGTGAGACCCTCATTCAAAATAAAAGAGTAAAAAATGGGCCAGACATGCATTCCAGTGGTTGAACACTCGCAATGTATGCCTGAGGCCCTGCAATAATACTGCAATAAGATGATAATAATAATAATGAGACAGAAGAGAGATCAGAAAAGTCATTATTTAATACAGAAATCAATATATAAAACTATATTCATAAGTTTATATAACTACAAAAATGATAAGCAAGAATGAAATACTTATCACTATCATAGTCTTGTTTTTGTAATTAGTTACATGTCTATTGTTGACATTTATAACTTTCATCTTCTGTTATACTTTTCTCTCTCCCAGTATCTTAGCTGATTAATTTCAGTTTCTTCACCCAGCAAATTCCCTGGAAGTTCTTAATATAGGAGTTGACAGTCTTGGCCCACTCAGGAAGACTGCTTCCTCTAACAACGAAGTCTCAAGAAGTTTGAGTTCCTAAAGTTTCCAGCCTCACCTGAGTCCACTCAGATGTCAGTACACACATTTCAGTCTTATCTTCCTTCCCAATTCATGGCCTAACTCTCTCCTAAGTGGCATGACAAGTGCAAGATTCCAGTTTGTACTGTAATTCCACAATCATTGCAGATAAAATGTGCTTCTGCTTTTTGAGAAAAACAGTGTGTAGCACTAAAGTATGAGATTCTTTTGAGGCTGCCACTGGAGCTTTGTTCTCTGTTATTTATGATGAGCACTAAAAGTCCTGAACAGGCACTTTTCTGTCTGTAGATTCTCCAGCCAAAGGAGGCCATCCCACCCACAGTTCTTGCAGTGATCAAAGCTCTTATAATAATTAATGGTAGAAGACAATTCGTTCATAGTGTACTTCATTACAATCAGCCCAAAGTGATCATGTTAATTAACTGTGATGTGGCTTCATGTTATGAATTACTAATGTTTCCCTTCCCATTAGCAAGGAGGTCAGTATTTCCTTAAAGGCAATGGACGTGACAAATAAGTCCCCGAGTCTCCTGGTATGAAGTGCAGTTGAGAGAGATAAACAGTGATTATTCTGAAGGCTGGGTGAACAAAGAGAAGGGACTGGGGTTATCTCCTTGGGGGAAGATGCTCAAAGTACTGGGATCAAGCATTTCAAGAAGGGGATACTGGCGTACGATAAGGAAGATAAGAATCTAGAAGCTGAGCCAGCTGCAGCTTCCAGGGGGAGGACTATTGCCTGGACAGACTTCATATAGGGACAGCTGCAGGAGCATGGAATGAGGAGGTCCCCTCCCAATGTCCTTTTATCTCCCAGTTTTCCATCTTGAAAGGAAAAAATGAAAACTTCAGTTCAGCACCTTTATTACAAAGTAAAGTATGGAGTGTTGGATTTCTAAGTGAGAGATATCAGCATGCACACAGAAACCTCGATTATTCTCGTATCCACGTTAAGTCTTTTAAAATGCTTCTTTCATCCTTGAATTTCAGGCATCACAATAAACTAAGGAAGAATCTATACAGAAGAGAGAATTTTGTAATAAAGGATTTACTAGTAAAACCTTCAGCCTGCAGCCATAGCCCTGTGGCATCCGATCCCATCAGATCTTGGAAGCTAAGCAGGGTCGGGCCTGCTTAATACTTGGATGGGAGAGTGCCTGGGAACACCAGGTGCTGTAGGCTTGGGAGAAGGAACCAGCAACCCACTACCAAAAATCAATCCACAATTGAAAACCCTATGAACAGCAGAGAAACACTAATAATAGTGTTTCACCTGTTGTACATATGGTCTATGAGTCTATGAGTCGGATACTGACTTGATGGCACCTAACAACAATTCCAACTATAGGTCATTGATGAGGGTCATTGCCCCTGACCCCAGCTTTATGTAGCTGCTGACTATACTATTGCATCTGGTGGCCCAAGTTTCTGCAAGAATTCTCAAGTGATTGACCATGACTTTCACCAGGTTGCTTCAATACTCATTTATTCTAAGGGCATGCTGATAAATGGAAAGAGAACCCTCTCTCTCTCCCTCTTTCCTTCCTCTCTCTGTCTCCCTCTCTCCCTCTCCTTCTCCCTCTCCCTCTCCCTCTCTCTTTCTATTTACTTATTTATTTATTTTTACATGTATCTTCTCTTTGTCTTTGGGACAAAGAAGTATCCACAAGTACTTCTCATGACATTTTGACCAGAAATTGTTATCTTCTTTCTCCAAGGTGCGTTTTAAGAGGAACAATAACACAAGAGGCAATATCTCATGGCAGAGATCATGGACTATGGATCACGGACAATGGAAAGTGATCTTATATATCTACATATTTTCCTAAATATGCCATCCTAGACATATTTAAACCCTCAGAATCTTGGTTTTTTCATCTATAAACTAGTAACACTGGTAATAGTTTTTAACTTAGAGGGTTTTAACAAAACATGAGTCCATACATATTTGTAAAATAGCCAATTTCATATAATGCATTGAAAAAATGTCATTACTAGCTGCCTCAGAACTATTAATTAACAACAGTTACAGGCACCTTAAGACAGTATTTTGGGACTTCTCTTTATTTGCTTTGTACCAAGTATAGTATGTGGTGTTTTACAATTGTTCCATAAATGTTTACAGAGTAAATTTGACTTTCATCTTTAAGGTTTCTTTTTCTTTCATCTCTACCAGGCCTAAAATACCAGCTTTGCCTCCATGAAAATAGTATTGCAGCTCTTATACTAAGGAATTTATACTAAGGAGAGTTTTACAAAACTTTCTTGCTTCTTTTGTTTTGTTTTGTTTTTTGTTTTTTGTAGTACTAGGCGTTGAACCCAGGGCCTTGCACTTGCATGCTTTGCAAGTGCTGGACCACTGAGCTGCACCTCCTGCCCATTTTTTCACTCTTTGAGCCAGTTGTTGTTGTTAGGTGCCCTCGAGTCGGTATCCGACTCATAGCGACCCTCATAGGGTTTTCAATGGCTGACTGTTTCGGGATTGCCTTGGGAGTGGATTGCCAGGCCCTTCTCCCATTTTTGTAGTGCTGGGAATTGAACTCGGGACCTCAGAGACTGCAGCTCAGCGCTCTACCCACTGAGCTAAATCCCAGCCCCTTTGAGCCAGAGTCTTCCTAAATTATGCAGACTGCCTTGGATCTGGAACTTGCGATCCTCTTGCATCTGCCTCCGGAGTCACTGGGATTACAGGCATGAGCCACTGCTCCCAGCTACAAAAATCTCTTAAGGAAGGTATTATTAAAATATTTTCTTCATATTTTAAGGAACAGAAGAAAGATCATATATGTTCAGTTAGCAAAGAGAGGAAGAGCTAGAAGATTTAGAAAACCTTATTTAGTTTTATTAATTTATTTAGATTTGTTTATGTATTTGTTTATTTATTTTTCAGGTTTAAGGGATGGAACCCAGGGCCTTGCACATGCTAGGAAAGTGCTCTATCACTGAACTAGAACCTCATCCCTCAGAGATAGAGCTTGAATCCAAGTCTGCCCCGTGATTAAGCCACAATTTGTGTTGCTTCTCTCTGCTAATATTACAAGCTAGATGGTGAGAAAGGTCTTGGTACTCAGAACCCTGGGAGGCATTATGCCAAAGAAGGCATTTTTGTGTTAGTGATTTCTTAGCAGTGCCCTCCGAACAACCAATTCTTCTCAGTGAATCTTGCACATTCTTTCCTTGTTTTAGAGTCCATCTAAGATATTGAGAAGCGTTATGTAGGAGAGAATAGACGAGTGTGGAGTGCTCTTGACATTGCCCCACAGATAATCCAAATGGGTTTATTATCCAGCATGTGCATTATTCATACCCCTTCATCTTCCTAGTAATTGTCCAACCCCTGGCTCTTTTCTCACTGTTATTGGTAAGAACAGTTTTAGATCAGGCTATAATGAAATTCATTAGCAGGTCATCTGAAAGTCACTTGGAGTAGACGTGATACACCAATGTATGTGTACAATTATCTACCAATTCAGTGCTGTCGTTTTTCACCACCATGCTTCAATGTACTTATTTGTAACCTAAGGATACCAAAACTCCTTCATTATAATTGCAAGAATTAAAATTTAAACAAAGAAGTTACTCGTGCATAGCACATATTGAAGGTCAATTAATTGTAACATACTAGAAATAGCCACTGGTATTAAGGCTTCAATTTTTTTTTAAATAGCCACAAAATAATAAAAATTGTGGTTCATTTTTCATCTATGATGCAAATATTTATATGCATATCATGTTTTGTCATCAATTTTAAAAGGAGCTCACATACTCAGGACTATGCAAAATATGTCGTTGTTGTTGTTTTTAGGTGCCGTCGAGTTGGTATCCAACTCATAGTGACCCTCATAGGGTTTTCAATGGCTGTTTCGGGATTGCCTTGGGAGTGGGTTGCCACATCCTTCTCCCATTTTTACAGTGCTGGGAATTGAACTCAGGACCTCAGAGATTGCAGTGCAGTGCTCTACCAACTGAGCTAAATTCCAGCCCAATGCAAAACATACACAAACCGAATGACCATACTTATGTTAAGCTGTCTTGTCTATGTAGATTAATTTCTCCTTTAATATGTATTGTATGTGTAGCTTTCTGAATTTGTTCTGGTTATAAAATTACTTCCTATTATTAATATGAAATACAAACTTCATTCATATTAAACACTTATGTGCCAGAGATGTGTTTGAATTAATTATAAAAAGCAAAAAATAATATATAGCCTTAGCTCTCAAGAAACTCAATCTAATGAAAAGAAATATGAACAGATAATTATAATAAAGAACAGAGGGTACCGATACAAAGTATACAAAGTATAGTTACAAAGTATAATGGCAATAATGAAGAAGACCTGGGTCAGTGAGTGTCATGCTGTGCTAGGAACATTAAGTAGCTCAGGAAGAGAAAGTGCTCTTTGACAAATTGCCTCACTCCCCAACCTTGTTTATTTGTTTCTCAGTTGAAAATACTGCAGTAAACAATAAGGATATAGAAATAAAATGGAATAATCTGTGCACTTATGCTTATGTATTCTTCATTCATGGAGCAGTCCAAGAAAGGAAGGAGAGAGGCAAATGAAAATTAAATGAGAGAATTCACTTCAGTAACTCAACAAATGCACCTACTGGTTCTGTGGACAAAGAAACATATCATTCCATCTACTTTTTCATGTCTTGTTCTTCCTTCTTTTATTCTCAGGGTCCCCAGGCTTTGAATTTACTGTCTTATTTAACATTAATAGTTCAATGAATTAGAAGTTAATAACTCAATCATAAAATTGAAAAAAATTAAGGTTAAAGTTGTGGTCAAATCTATAAAGCTCTGTAGTGGTAGAGTCAGCACATAAATTCAGAACTGTCTGTCTTCAAACCATTGGTTTTAATCATTTTTCCTACATAGATTCAAAGCATTGAAATACAGGAGAAGGGTCACATTATTATTAAAGTCCCTTCTAATTCTATCATTTTATACATTTATAAACATTAGACATTTCTAACAACTTTTCTAACTTTATTTCCTACCCAGTCAATAACTCATTTGCTTAATGGAAAATAAAATGGTCAGGGTGGGAGATCGATTGAGATGTGTGCTTGGTACATACATTCTTACCAACCTGCAGAAACTTTAGAGCACTAGGGCTCAAAACACCTAGTTACTATTTCCATAGTGTTTTCCATTTTAATGGATAAAAGATCAATATCAAGTATAATTGCAATACAACTATTCTGAATTTGTATTGTGCATTTAGGAAATTCAAACATCAATATGGAAATTAAATTATCAGTCTTGTATAAATCAGAAAGAAAGGAACAATCTTGAACTTGAGCAAAATCACATAATAAATTAATTGAAGAGCTGATAATTTCTAGAATCTTGTGAATTCAATTCAGTTATTAATTCTTATTTATTTGGAAAATTAAGAAAAGCTTGGAATTCATTAAGCTGCACTATAGAGTTACAAGTCTTGAAATATCAAATGCATAAAATAAACGTATAAGGTAATCTATTTTTGACCATGTGGAAAGAATATTTGTGATGTTATTGGAATACTTCATTATACTCTACAAGAAGAGGTAATTAGTGTTGAGAATAAAGTTGGGAAAGATATCTCTTAAAGTAAATTGAGCATCCTTACTTGTCTAGTGTTATCAGCAGCTTAACTCCCTCAGGATAGTACAAATTACCAATTGGATCACAACTATAGAGAAGCTTATAAAACGAAAAAGAGTAGCATAAACATCTTAAATTATTGCCATTACCTTATTGCAATTATCTCTAATTTTTATCTCTAATTTTCTTAAATTTCAATAGTCTTTATTACTCCTTTCAGGAAAAGCAAAAATCACTGAATGCTAGGGGCACAGTCTCTTTTAAGGATTATGAGAAGCAGAAAAAAATATATGAACTTTAGTGAATACCTAACACTATATTTTTACTCCTTTTAGCAATTTACAAGGAAGTAGATTTCCACTGTTTGGGAGATGCACCTTAAAGCATGCAGCAAAGTGTTAGACACATGTTATAGAATAATAGTGCAAGAGTGAATAGAGAACAGTTACTTCAGTACCACTATGTGTATATGTATGTGTATATATTGTTATTGTTGTTAGGTGACATCCAGTAGGTATCCAACCCATAGTGAGCCTCTGTACAACAGGAGAAACACTATTGTTAATGCTTCTCTGCTGTTCATAGGGTTTTCAATGGCAGATTGATTTTTGGGAGGGAGTTGTGAGGTCCTTCTCCCAAGCCTACAGCATCTGGTGTTCCCACATGGTCTCCCATCCAGGTACTAACCAGGCCCCACCCTGCTTAGGTTCCGAGATCTGAGGGGATGAGATGCCACAGGGCTAGGCTGCAGGCATGTGTGTGTGTGTGTGTGTGTGTATACATATGTGTGTGTACATATGTGTGTGTGTGTGTGCATGCGTGTATAGGTAGGTAGGTAGGTAGGTAGATAGATAGATAGATAGATAGATAGATAGATAGATAGATAGATAGATAGGACATGGCAATCCGGTCCCAA
>VMDO01034088.1:0-17326 GCA_007922755.1 Pedetes capensis | reverse complement strand
GGAGGATACTATCTATGTTTGTGACTTTGAAAAACAGGAAAACTTATCATGTAAATATTAATTCTACATACAGAGTTAACTTTTTTTTTTTTTTTTTTTTTTTTTTCTGGTACTGGGGCTTGAACCCAGGGCCTTGCACTTGCATGCTTTGCAAGTACTGTACCACTGAGCTGCACGCTCAACACATTTTTTTTTTTTTTTTTTTTTTTTACATTTTGAGACAGGGTCTTGCTAAATTACGCAGACTGCCTCTGATCTTGAACTCGCAATCCTCCTGCCTCTACCTCCTGAATCACTGGATTCAGGATTACAGGTGTGTACCACTGTGCCTGGCTCTGCTCCTCACTTTCTAAGGACCTGAGTTCGATCCCTAGCACCACAAAAATGGGAGAAGGATGTGGCAGTCCACTCCCCCCACATCAAAAAAATAAAAAAATAAATAAAAATTCTGAAACAATCAGCCATTGAAAACCCTGTGGGGGTCCCTATGAGTAGACAATGACTTGACGGCACCTAATGACAACAATAAAACATGATAAATTAGATTCTTTTCTCATCTAATATTGTTAACGATTTCAAGGGATTTCTTTCTTTTTTAACAGATACACAAAAATACCAAAGGAAACTTTGAGTTAAACTTCTTGTTTAATCAATTGTTGTTGTTGTTGTTAGGTGCTGTCGAGTCGGTATCCGACTCATAGCGACCCTCATAGGGTTTTCAATGGCTGACCATTTCAGGATTGCCTTGGGAGTGGATTGCCAGGCCCTTCTCCCATTTTTGTGGTGCTGGGAATTGAACTCGGGACCTCAGAGACTGCAGCGCAGCGCTCTACCAATTGAGCTAAATCCCAGCCCTGTTTAATCAATAGTTAAGACAAATAGATGGTAAGAAGTCAATTTCTAGTAAACTGAGAAGACAAATTTCAGATATACACTAAGGTTGTGATTTTATAACAAACTGTATAAAGCTTTGCTTATATGTTTATATTGATCATTTCAAAACTTGCTTTTGTGTTTTATTTGTAGAGTAACTGTGGCCAAAAAATAAAAATTCGACGTGTTTTGATGAATTGCCCAGAGATCGTTACAATTGGGTTAGTCTGGGATTCTGAACATTCTGACTTGACTGAAGATGTTGTTCGGAATTTAGCAACACATCTTTATCTTCCTGGGGTATCTTAACTATTTTCATTCTTCTTTTATTTTTATTCCTCTAAAGCATCTTTATATATTATGATACACTTAGTTTTGCTTTTCAGAATGTACATTATTTAAAGGAAATAGTAATACTCAATTGTACTCTGATAAAGATAAATTTAATCAAATCAGGCTAAGTGGAATGCCTTTCCTACATAGACTAGGAATAGCTTTTGACTACATACTAAACTGTCTCTTGTCCTTTCACTCTGGAATGGTGATGGTGATGTGATGATTTTACATATATATGATCCATATTAATCTAGAAAGGGGTTTAAGATTTAAAATTCATGTATAGCACTAGTCTCTTGGTATGCTTGATTGTTATTTTCTTCACATATATTGGTTTGTTACAATTAAAATTTTAGATTATTCTTAAGATAATATTTTAACATGTTCAAATGTGTAAATCAATAATTACAAGAATTTGTAATTTATCTCACATTTTGAGTATATTTAAAATGTCAATCACTGTTGCTATAAATGCTGTGTTAATGAACTAATTTGTACTGAGTTCATTTTTGGAACTTAACATTTCTGTGGACAACTTAAAAGTAGTAATTCTGTTAACAGATCACTATGATGAGCTTCAGCATTATTAATTTTTTGAACAGCTTTTTTATAGGGTTACTGATGAAAATGCCAAAAATAGCGAACTTCATCTTGTTGGTATGATCTGCTACACTAGCCGACATTATTGTGCTTTTGCTTTTCATACCAAGAGTTCCAAATGGGTATTTTTTGATGATGCAAATGTGAAAGAGGTAAGTGAGACTTCACTAATTGGGATACTTATTGTGCTTTCTTACTTTTTAGGAATAAATAATAATATTTGAAATGATTATATGATTGTTATATAAAGTAAGGAATTAATGTAAAGATAACTGGATCATTAAATTCAAACTTGCTTTCAAAAATTATTTAGTGGGTGGGGATGTGCCAGCTAGAGATAAACCCAGTGCCCAGAATAATGAAAATTTGACTAATAAATGTTCACAAATGTTAACTGAGAGTGATTCATCTGTCAGTACTAGACCCTGTTGTCTGATGCTTAGTTACTATGTGTATTTCTTTGTAGATGATTCACAGTTGCTTTGTATAACTAGTGATGAAAATGTACATCCTTTTTTTTAAACTAAGATACTTTTTTCAAATTTTACATGTACCATAGGGAGTTAGATATAAATACCTTTTGGTAAATTATGCAAACATTATAATATTGTGAGCTGTACCACTGTGGCATCAGATCCCATCAGATCTCAAAAGCTAAGCAGGGTCATGCCTGGATAGCACTTGGATGGGAGACTGCCTTGGAACACCAGAAGCTGTAGGCTTGGGAGAAGGACCTGGCAACCCACTCTCAAAAAACAATCAGCCATTGAAAACCCTATGAATAGCAGAGAAGCACTAACAATAGTGTTTCACCTATTGTATATAGGGTCACTATGAGTAGGATGCTGACTCAATGGCACCTGACAACAACAACATAATATTGTGAAGAGAACTAGTAAATTATAGTTTTTAATAGGGAGTATCAAAATCATCTGTGGATCTTAAACAAAAAGAAATATATACATATATATATGCATGCTTAGACTCTTGAATTATTGATTAATTGGTATAGAGGCAGGTATCTGAATTTTTTTCAAAGTTCTATAGGAGACTCAGACTTGGCACACTTGAAAACTGTTGATCTTATGAATATACTCTTCTCAGGTTTATTGGGTTTGAGAATCCTGCTATTAAGCAGTACACTGATTTAAAATAGAATTGTTATAAGCAAATGATGTAGAATTCCATTTAGTTTCATTTAATATATAACAAAGGTCCATTTATCAGAACTATTTATAGAGAGAGGTTTTTTAGATAGCATTCAATAAACATAAGCCATAAAAATCAGTGATAAATTGGACTTCATCAAAACTTAAAACTTCTGCTTTTTAGTAAGATTCATAATAAGGAGAATATAGTGACAAAACTGGAAGAAAATATTTGTCAAACATATCTAATAAAGACTATGTAATAAATAAATATATATATATGTATGTGTGTGTGTATTTATAGTTGTTGTTGTTAGGTGCCATGGAGTTGGTATCCGACTCATAGTGTACAACAGGCGAAACACTATTGTCAGTGATTCTCCGCTGTTCATAGGGTTTTCAATGGCGGATTGATTTTTGGGAGCGGGTTGGGAGTCCCTCTCCCAAGCCTACAGTACCTGGTGTTCCCAGGCAGTCTCCCATCCAAGTACCAGGCCAGACCCTGCTTAGCTTCTGAGATCTGACGGGATCAGATGCTACAGGGCTGTGGCTGCAGGCAGTACAGAGTACAGGCTGAGTTTATTAAAGGTATAGGTTATAAAGATTGATTTTTGGGAGTGGGTTGCCGGGTCTGTCTCCCAAGCCTACAGCACCTGGTGTATCTAGGTGGATTCCCATCCAAGTACTAACCAGGCCCGACTCTGCTTAGCTTCCAAAATCTGACAGGATCAGATACCACAGGGCTACAGCTGCAGGCATATCTATCTATGTATCTATCTATCTATCTATCTATATGTATATTATATATATCTTTTTATTATTGAGTTGTGCTATATATATATGTATATATGTGTATATATATATAGCACAACTATATATATATATAGCACATACATATATATATAGCACATATATATATAGCACAACTCAATAATAAAAAGATAAACAGCCCAATAAAAAAAGGAAGATATACTAATGGTTATGAAAGTATCTTCAGTAACTCACTAGCCACAGGGAAAATACAAATAAAATTCACAATGAGATTCTATTACTTACCCATTAGAATAGCTAAACTTGAAAATACTGGCTGTGACCATACCACAAGTTGACAAGGATGTGGAACAGGTAAATTTTCACCTGAGACTAATGGAACTGCTAAATTGAACAGGCACTTGAGAAAATAGTCTGTCAGTTTCTTATAAATTTAAGCATACACTTACCACATAACTCAGGAATTCTATGAAAACATGTCCAGTGGGTGTGGTCATTTCCAGGGACTGCATGGGGGTGGTGGGTACAGCGGAAGATTTTGAAAGACAATTACATGATTGTATATGTAATTTGTCAGAAAAGCATTGAGTTGAACACCAAATGAGACAGTTTATGTCATATTAATTATACTTCAGTAAAGCTGATGAAAAAATGTTGATATTCCAAAATCAGCATTACCTACTGCTTTGCTGTAGGAGTTTATTAAGAAGTTCTACTTGAGTATGCATGTAGCAACATTGTGGAGCTTATACTTTGCATCTGCATAGTTTAAATTGTCAAAATGTGGAAGAAGAACTGGGTGTATTAGTCACTTGGTGAGGTTGGTGGTTCTGTTTTCAAATTGGCTCAATTGCTCAGAAACCAGGTGAGGAAAGTAAACAACTAATATGAATAGTTTGAAAAGCTCCTTAGGATTTTTTAAAGGCCCTTCCCTACAAAAACCAACATATAGGAAGGCTTCGTGAGATTTTTTTGTTGTTGTTTGGTTGGTTTTATTTTTAAATTAGCTTTATAAAGACATAGTTTACAAACATTAAAATGCACCTACTTTAACTATAGTTTGAGTTTTGATGAATATATATACCTATATAACTACCATAATTAGTATATAGACCTTTTTTTTTTTTTTTTAAGAATTGCTGCAGTTGAACCTAGGGCTCACATATGCTAGGCAAGCATGAGCTATAGCCCTAAGCCCTATATATAGGACTTTTAAAAAACTTATTATTTTTGCAATATTAGTGGGCTGAGCCCAGGACCTTGCAAATGCTAGACAAGTGCTCTGCCTCTGAGCTGCACCCTTGCCTCTTTTTTATTTTTTAGACAGGGTCTTGCTAAATTGCTCAGGCTGCCTCTGGCCTCGAACCTGTGATCCTCCTGCCTTACCTTCTCAAGTCACTGGGATTATAAGTGTGCACCAAGGCACCAGGCTCACATAGAACACCTCAAAAAAATTCTGTCATCCCCTTTGCTATCATTCCCCTCCTCCCCAGGCCCAGGAAATCACTGAACTCACTATATATTTTTGCCCATTCTACAGTTTTATATAAATGGTCTGATAGTATGTACTACTCAAGTCTGGCCTTCTCTCAGTATAATGCCCTTAAGATTAGCCAACATTTACCAATAAAGGGGAAAAAAGATTAATTCATATTTTTGTATGAGTGCTTCATTTTTATTATTGTATTTCATTTCATGGCTGTATAGCAGGTTATCCATTTACCTGGTGATAATATAAGCAGTCTTTGTATGGACATATTTTTTCCATTGCTCTTAGATAATACCCAGAAGTGAATTTCTGGGTTATATGGTAAGTATATGTTAAACTTTACAAGAAACTGCCACACCAATTTCCAAAATGGTTGTACTGATTTATATTCCTGTAAGCAGTGTGTGAGAACTCCTCTTGATTCCACATCCTCAGCAGACTTCCATGTTGGTAATCTTTTTAATTCTAGCCCTACTGTTGTTGTTGTTAGGTGCTGTCGAGTTGTGTCTGATTCATAATGACCCTCATAGGTTTTCCAATGGCTGATTGTGCTGAGATTGCCTTGGGAATGGATTGCCATGTTCTTCTCCCATTCTAGCCCTACTAGTGGATGCATATTATTGTTGCAGTGTAGTTTTAATTTGCTATTCCCTTGTGATAATGTTTTGAGCATTTTTTCATGTGGTTCTTGGCCATTTTTGTGGGGCTTTTTTGGAAGGAGTTGATTTTGGTGAAATGTGTTCAAGTGTTTTGTCAGTTTTTTCAAATTGGATTATCTTATTAATGAGTTATAGGAATTCTTTATTCTGTACATTGGTCCTTTATAACATGTTTTTTATTTTATTTCAATTTCTCAATGTCTAAGAGCAGAATTTATTAATTTTTGATGAAGTCTATTTTATATTTTTTCTTCTACCATTTGTTTGTTATTCTAAGAAATCTTTATCTTCCCCAAGGTTTTAAATATTTTCTTCTTGGTTTCCATCTGTAAATTTTGTAATTTTTACCTGAGAACCATTCTGAATTGGTTTTAATGTTTTATGGGTAATGTGCTGAAAGTTCTCTTTTCTTATATAGCTATCTAGTTTTTCTAGCACTGTTTTTTGAACAGACTCTATTATATTTTTTCCATTGAATTGCTTTGGAATCAAAAGTCAGTCAACCATGATGTATGTGGAAAGGTTCTTAAAATTTGATAATTAAGTCTAGATACAGATAGTTAATCATTTTTGTCCAGCAGTTTTTAAAATGAGAATATATTTAAAAGATTTTTATATATGTTGTGGTTAGATGCCATGGAGTTGGTGTATGACTCATAGTGGCCCTACGTACAACAGGTGAAACACTATTGTCAGTGCTTCTCTGCTCTTCATTGGGTTTTCAGTGACTGATTATGTTTTGAGAGTGGGTTGCTGGGTCCTTCTCCCAAGCCTACAGTACCTGGTGTTCTTAGGCTGTCTCCCATCCAAGTACTAACCAGGCCTGACCCTGCTTAGCTTTAGAGGTCTGATGGAACGCTATCATCTGAATGTCTTTAATTTTTTTTGAAAATACAAATTAATGTACCAGAAGGCATGGCTGGATGGTTGGAGAAACTCTGAGGAAAAGAGCTAGGGAAGGCTCCAGCCCTTAGAAGCTCTCTAACCCTGAAAGCCCCTTTTGTTACCTCTCTGACCTTTGATGCAGACCCTGACTACATGGGGAACCTGCCTATGTGCAGTGGACAGAGCATGCTGACATAAATAAACCCATTTCTCTCCTGACTCAAAGGAATGCTTAATGTTAAGAGCCAAATAAAAAGAGCTTGAAACACGGGGGAGCAGTGCACCCGAGGATAGTGCACCTGAGGGCAGTGCACCTAAAGACAGTGCTTCCCACTCCCTGGTCTCCTTCACATTCAGTCTTGATGTCTGAGTGGTTAATGTTCTCCCATCCATTAACCCCGTGCTGATAGACGTGACAAATTAATTTTCTCTGCCTTTCTATGTAACACATTGATTACAAGGTTTTATTTTGTTTTTATTGTGATTTTTGAAAAGGTTGGAACTAGATGGAAAGATGTGGTCTCCAAATGCATCCGGTGCCACTTCCAGCCACTGCTTTTGTTTTATGCAAACCCAGATGGCACTGCAGTCTCTACGGAGGATGCACTCAGGCAGGTTGTCACCTGGTCACATTACAAATCTGTTGCAGAAAATATGGGTAATTCTTTTCAAAAAATTATTTTGGTGTTTTTGTATTACTAAAACCAACAACAGATACTTATACTGAATATAAAGTGAATGTTAATAATAGTAGATGAAAATTGAGTTTCAGTAAAGGGGAATCAAAGAAAATTCTAGTATTTTTTGTTAATCTTTAGAAAGGAACCTTTCTATCAGTGGCCTCACAAGCACCTTTAGGAATCACCTACTGTGATAGTCACGGAAGCACAGAAGAGGCTGCGTGACTAGTAGCTTGTTCTAGCAGTAACCTTTATGATTTAAAATGGTTTTGTAAACTGGAAAAGTCTGAAGCAGATAGGTCATGTTTGTACACCTTATAGAACAAGTAGAAATCCTTAAGTGCTGTCAGTCTCCTAAGTATTAAGTTGTATTTGTCTACAGTTTATCTGAAAATATGATTCAGACATCTCTTAATGGGAAAGAAGGGAATGATAACATTTTTGTTTATCTTTTTAAGGATGTGAAAAGCCTGCAATTTATAAGTCAGATAATTCAAAAGAAAATGGATTTAATGATCAGGCAAAACAGAGAGAAAATCTGAAACTTCAAACCAATAATGTGTCATCATTCAGCCGGAGCCACATTCAGACAAGTGAAGGGAAGGGACCAGGTATCTGTCTAAATTGTCATTTTTACATGGTCCCAGAGCATATAAGATTATTTTTTCCTCCATTAATCTGTAATTCTTGTGAGAACTGTATAAAAGGAGGGTACTCGAATAGTTTGCCTTGGCCATGAAAAGGAAATAACAAGTAGATTTATGTCCATTGATGTATTTATCTCAGAGCTATATAATTTTATCTGACCAGTTTGATTTGATGAGTTGAATTTCCCCATGCACTCAGAGCTGTAGTATGCCTGAGGCCCTCTAGGAAGTTGTTAAAGAAATCTATAATGAGCCAGGTGAGGTGGTGCACGCCTGTAAGCCCAGCAGCTCAGGAGGTAGAGGCAGGAGAATCACAAGTTCGAGACCAGAGGCAGTCTGCATAACTTAGTGAGACCCTGTCTCAAAAGGTAAAAAAGGGCCGAGGGTGCAGCTCAGTAGTCCAGCACTTGCAAAGCATGCAAGCACAAGGCCCTGGGTTCAAACCCCAGTACTGCCAAAAAAAAAAAAAAAAAAAAAGATAAAAAAAGAAAAAAAGAAAGCTATAATGTGATCTTTCCTGCGAGGAGCTAATAATTGACTGGGAAAATGAAAATATGAGTTAATAATTTGGCTCATATGCCAAAATTAAATTTATCTTTAGTAAATGCAACAGTAGATTAAAGCTACTCTAGCTGTAATTTTGTTGTTAACCTTATTTTCTATCAACTCTTGTTATTGTCATCCTATAACTTTAATTTTCACAAGCCAAGTTCTGTGACTTGAGTCCAAAATAAGACATCACAGTACTGTGTATAGTTATGGTTTAGAAATACTTAAAATTCTTGTGTGGGAATCCAGGATGATTTTATAAGCAACTTTAAAATATGTTATAAAATAATATCTATGCACAAAAGTAACCCATTTAGTCAAGATTACTAAGATCCAGAATTAACAACTATTATTAACAAAGGACTGTAAGAAAGACTTAAAAATTCTTAATGAGGGATCAAAGTATAGCTCACTGGCACAGCACTTGTGTATCATATACAGGGTGCTGGATTCATTCCTCAGTACCAACAAAGAAAAACTACAAACAAAAAATGAAATTATATCTTTTTCTATTGATATATTGTCAATATTGTTGTTAGAGTAAGACATTTTATGTTTTTCTGAGGACACTGGTTTTAAGCCTTAAAAGAGTATATGTGTGTTGGAACAAGATAACTTGAGTTCATATTCCCAGTTCTACTTTTACAAGCTGTAAATTTGGGCCACTTTGTAATTTCTGAAGGTCCTAGTTTCCTTACCTGAAATGGAGATAGTATTGTACATATCCCAGAGAATTACAGAGTAAGACACTTAGAATACTGCCTGGCAAATAACAACCACTCAGTTACTTTTATTTATTATTTATTTATTTTATTTTGTTTATTTTTATTATTTTAATAGGAGATTCCCTTTTTTTGAGACAGGGTCTCGCTAAGTTACACAGACTAGCTCTGCCTCTGCCTCCTGAGCTACTGGGATTACAGGTGTGAGCCACCACTCCCGGCTTCCTTTTTTTTTCTTTACACATGCTTTAGGGACTATATAAGAAGTTTTAAAAAGCAACATACATTTCCAATGTCAGGAAAAATCATATTGAGTTTTTGTTTGCTTGTTTTTTGAGACTGGGTCTTGCCTTTACCGCAGGCTGACCTGGAACTTGTGATACAGACCATGCTGGCCTAATTGATCCTCCTGCCTTGAGCCTCTTGAGTGCTGGCATTATATAGTTAAACATAAAAACGAATTCATTATATACATTATATACATTTTTAGCTCAGTTTTTAACTTTTGTTGAACAGCTTGAAAATTATCTATATCATTAAAAGAATTATTTCTTTTACAGTTAAGTTAAGCCACAACGATCAAAGGGAAAAGATAAAAGATATTTCCAGAGAATGTGCTCTGAAAGCCATTGAACAGAAATACTCACTTTCCTCACAAAGGAAAGATTTAGGAAAGGGACAAAGGAAAGACATAGGCCGACACAGAGGTAAGTTAAGAGTTTATGGCATTCATTTTAAGAGGGACTGCTAAAAATCGTATTTTCTAATGGAATTTTATGACTTTAATATCTGCATATATTTACATATTGTCTTATATTTTCTGTGTTTCTCAGTATGATTTCTTTAATACACCTACATTAAATCCAAAAATGAAAAATTTCCTGGTTCTTATCTTATTTTAACTTGGTTAGAATTAACACTAGTTAATTAGTGTTTGTATTTTGATATTTTATCTTTTATCTATATATGGAATTCACTTATGGCACATTCAAATAAGAAGGAATGTTATAAAATTAAGTGAAAAGGCTTTTTTCCCTGCAATCTCTGACTTTCCCTCTGTTCATGAACACAGTAGTTTTCAGCTGATTGTCAATGTCTTTTTATGTTTCTTTTAATGCACATAGTATAATTTGTTAGTAGATTTTAAACATTGAGTTATGATTTTTGCTGCAGTGACATCCTTTCACATATACACTTTATATTTTTTTGTATATAGCCATAGCATAAAATTCTTTCAGAGGAATTGCTGGATCAGGGTATGTTTATTTCTAGTTTTGACAAATATGACTCAGTTGCCCTTCTTCACTAGTGTGTTGTTGTTGTTAGGTGCCCTTGAGTTGGTGTCCGACTCATAGCAACCCTATGTACAACAGATGAAATACTATTGTCAGTGCTTCTGTGCTGTTCCTAGGGACTTCAATGGCAGATTGATTTTTGTGAGTGGGTTGCCAGGTTTGTCTCCCAAGCCTACAGCACCTGGTGTTCCCAGGCCATCTCCCATCCAAGTACTAACCAGGCCTGACCCTGCTTAGCTTCTGAGATCTGAGGGGATCGGTTGCCACAGTGGTATGGCTACAGGCCTTCACTAGTGTAGTGATTTACATATCTCTTTCTTTACTCTCAGCAGAATTTAGTTTAACAGAGTTTTAAATCTTTACCAAAGTAACTCATGGGAAATATTTTATGATTTTTGTTAATTATGAATGAGATAGAATGCTTATTTTTTAAAAATGTTTTGTCTTATGATCTCACTTGTTGTTGTTGTTAGGTGCTGTTGATAATCTACTGTAGAGATCACTTTTTAAAGTTTCTTTTATTAATCCGTCTCATGCTTAAAAATGGACTAATTAAGCACTTTTTAATCTCAAAGCAACATATGATGTAATTTAATTTTTATTGTTTACCTATCAATGGTTAATATTTTTTCTCAAACTGGTTGTTTAGCTGTGAGTACCGAGTTGCTCTTGTGGATGGTTCATTTGTGTTTTTAATTATTATTATCATTTTTAAGATTTGGTTGATGAAGACTTCTCACAGTTCAAGTCTGGATCACCTCCTGCCCCAAATGGCTTTAGACAATATGGGAATCCACATCTATATCATAGCCAAGGAAAAGGACCCTCTAAACATGACCAACTTGCCCTTCAGAATCGAAATCCTGGAGAAATGATAAGTTCAAGCAAATCCCAGACTCTTGTTCCAGGAGGGAAAATAACAGGCAAAGTTAAGGGTGAAAGTGGCACTGGATATGAGACAGACAGCAGCCAGGATTCTAGGAACAAAGGAAGCAGCTGCATTAGCAGTAGTAAAAGCCGAAGTCGAGGTTGGAAACCTATGAGAGAAACATTAAATGTCGATAGTGTTTTTAGTGAAAGTGAAAAAAGGCAGCATAGTCCAAGACGTAAGTCAAATGTCAGTAACAAATCCAAATCTAGCAAAGATCAAAGTTTTAATAATTGGCACAAAGAGAATCTGAAGCAAAAAGGCTTAATGACCATTTATGAAGATGAAATGAAGCAAGAACTAGGAAGCAGAAGTTCCCTTGAATCTAATGGGAAAGGAGCAGAGAAAAATAAAAGCCTCACAGAGAGTAAAAGTCATGGTGACAATTGGCAGATGCAAAGGACTGAGTCTGGATATGAAAGCAGTGATCATATCAGTAATGGATCTGCTAATTTGGACTCCCCTGGTATCGATGGAAATGGTACTGTGATGAATATCAGTGATGGTAAAACAGTAGTATCTTCCAGGTAATAGACAAATAGAGGATGATTTTCCGTTCACCATTCTCTGTTGTTAATTATTTGAAGTAATTTCAAAGTTTGGGATTAATTAAATATACAGCCGGGTGTGGTGGCACATGCCTGTAATACCAAGCCACTTAGGAGGCGGAGGCCAGAGGCAGCCTGCTTAATTTAGCAAGACCCTGTCTCAAGATAAAACAATTTAAAAATGGGCCCAATGGTACAGCACTTGGAAAGTATGTGTTAGGCTCTGGGTTCATCCCTCAAGTACTGGGGAGGGGGAGAAAATACATCATAAGCTTAAAGTAAAGAAACCTGGGATTTTGCTGTTTATTGGCTATTTTAGATTTCCATTTTAATAGGTATTTTCTGACTTCAAACATAATAGCTTTATTTTTAAGAAATTTAAAAAGTACAGACATATTTATGTCACTGTCAAATATTGATTTTTACTACAGGTTTTATAAATTTGAATTAAATTAGTTTCATCTCAATTTTTAGGCCAATTACTTCTTCAGTCTATGTAATACTCATTAGTTGGCTCTAACATTTATGTCTTGGAACTGGGGCTATGTTCTATTATCACAACCCAGCACCAAGGAAGAGATATAGTATTTTCCCTTTAGCAAATAGAAAAGAATGCAGCCAAATAGCTAAACTTGTGTTTGACTAATTAATTTTGAATACATAAATCTATTATATTTCTATTACCAGTACATTGGACTTCTCTGTATAATCTTTAAAACATGCTCACAGTTTAGTGGCTTATTTCTGAGACCAGTCTTATCACTTCTGCTTTTAATCCTTCGTAAAGCATCTTGATTTGATATTAGCTGGTGCTTGACCACATTCATTATTAAAAAGCTAGATTTAAAACAATCAGCTGCTTACTTCCAAAAAGCATGCAACTGCGAGGCCCTGGGTTCAAACCCCGGTACCACACAAAAAAATACAAATAAAATAAAAAAATCAGCTGCTCATGTTTTATTAAAATTGTTTCCACAAAGAATTAAGGAAACTTTTGTCTTGGTAGTATAACTTCATAACATTCTTGGAAAGAGGCAGAATACAGTAGTAGAAAGAATAGGACTTTGTAAAGAAATAGGCTTGATTTTTAATTGTCAGGCAAATTAATATGATTTTCACAGCCTCAGTGTCCTATTACAAGATGAAGATCATAACTACTTTTAAGTATTGAGATGTAGATTAAATAATGTATATTAAGCCAGGCATGGTGGTGCACAGCTGTAATCCCAGCACTTTTGAGGTGGAGGCAAGAGGACCTTGAGTTTGAGCCTGAGCTACATAGTGGTTGGAAGCCAACCTAGGCTACATAGCAAGCTCCTATCTCAAAACAAAACAAAACAAAACATTAAGCTTACTGAAAAGCGTATGTCATACAATGTTTTTTTAAGCAAATGCTATTTCCTTTCTTTTTCTTAGAGTAAACTAAGATAATCCATAATAACTGATGGGTTTGGTTTGTATTTTGTTTTATTTTCTAGTGACCAGATTAAGACGACCAGCCTAAGTATAGAAGGTATGGACTGTGCCTCCCAGAGCAGAAACCACTTCACAGGTAAAAATTTCACTTAAATGTACTGTAATAGTTGTAGTAAAGAATGAATTATAGAAATCTATAGTTTCTTGTTATACCTAAAAGAAAATCCCATATGGCTATAAAAATGATATTTAAAGTTATTTAAGAATACCAATAAATGAATTTTCCTTTTAAGCTAATGTATTTATCATGTGATAATAAAGTGTAGAAAGAAATAAATGAACCTTTTTGTATACATATTATCTATGATGCATTTTTCACATTTGCTTCACAAAATATTAGTTTGTATATTGATTAGCAAAACATGCTTTTGAAGTTTGCAGCCTTTTTGGATCTGCTTTTTATATGTCTTTAATATTATAGTATTGATGGCAGCAGAATGGTTACTTTTTCAATTTAGATGATGAAATCTTTGAACATTTTTTTAGCCCCTCCAGTAGCAGCTTACATTTTAACTTTCTACGTAAGTTGAGAGACCCTTGAACACTTTTGTTTTTCATACAGAATCTGACAACATTGGTTTAGAACTAAAATAGGAGGGAATATCTGTCGATAGCAGCTTATTAACACTTACTGAAGAGGAGACATATTTTTATATTTGTAAAGAAAACGGTCATATTCCCATAATTTAGAAACTGTTATCTGTAGACAGTTTTTCTGACTTTATCTGCCCCACTCCCATTTTTAAAATAACAGAAATGTGAGATAGGTACAAAAAGGCATTCTGTTTTCCCCAGAGATGAGAATAAAGACAATCATTGTCCAGTTACCGATAGTTTGAGTAGTAAGGAGAGAAGGAGGGAGAGTTCATGATCAAAGGATGGGAAAAGCTACTTCAGGCACTGAGAGAAGGGAGTTGAGGAGGATACAACGTGGAGAATCATGTGTAAGCTGTTAACACTTCACAGCAGAAGTGATACATGCACTTCTCATATCCCATTGTCCAAAGCAAGTCTTATGACCAGGCCTTATATCAAGGAGGCTGGAAAACTGCATGTGTACAAATGCCTGCAAATGACTTGGAGTACATGTAATAGCTCTAATGATTACTAGAGGAGTTAACACATTTAAGCAAGATTGATAAAACCTTCTGTAAAAGTTCACTTTGGAAATAAGTATGTAATGGAAAGTAAATATATAATGGCATGGGATTATTATAGGTGATTTGGTAGCAACATGTAGCAGCCTATATACAAAGATAATAATTTATCTAAATGTATACACAATACGGGATTGCTATTGGGAAGATATACCTGAGTGATTTGGGGAGACGAAAAGGATGAGCAAGGGGATTATTGATGTTGTAATCAAAGACAATGTTTTCAAGTTTTAGCATTCAGAGGAAAAAGATTATAATTTTTATAATAAAAACAGCCATGAACAACACATTTTAAAGTTTTTTAGCCTTTATCATCCTTAATTAAGGTTTTTGCTGAGATTATTTTTCAGGCTACAGACATTGAATATGATTGTTATTTTCTTTTCATCAAATGCATAATATCAGAAGGAAACCCTTATATTAAGGAAATAACTTTCCTTTCCCATATTAAACTGTCTCACCCATTTCAAAAGTCTGATAAAAGTCAGTAACCAAATGTTACAGGAAACAGTAAAGGGCTGGCCAGAAACACAGCAGAAGTCAGTGAAACAATAACTGCAAGTTCAGTCAATGGCACCTGCTTCCTGATCTGTATAAAAACACAATGTCATAGAGATTTTGATGGTCAAGAGTGCATTGCTATGAACTTTGCAATGGATTTCTCCATTTAATATGAAAGAATGTATGTGTAACTCACTTTAAAATTTTTCTTTTATTTTGGTAAAATATACAATTTACCATTCTAGGGCTGGGAGTTTAGCTCAGTGGTGGAGCTTGACTGGCATGCATGAGGCCTTGGATTTGATGCCCAGGACTACTAAAAAAATAAAATTTACCATTCTAATTATTTTCAAATGTACAGTTCAGTAGCACTAAGTAGCTTTACATTGTTGTGCACCATCCATCATCTCCACCATCCATCTTCCCAAACATTTTTTATCTTCTCAAACTGAAACCCTCCACCTATTAAATAATGCCTCTTCAGTCTCCCCTTCTGCCAGGCTCTGACAACCACCATTCTACTTTCTGTCTCTGAATCTGACTACTCTTCTTGCCCCATGTGGGTAGAATTATACAATATTTGTCCTTCTGTACCAGGCTTATTTCACTCAGCATAATGACCTCAAATTTATCCATGTTGTAACACATATCGGAACTTCATTCCTTTTGTAAGGCTGAATGCTTTATTTATTTTTAGATTTGTTGAGTTAATCAACTAGGTAAATAGATTTTTTTTTTAGGCAGTTAAGAACATAAATCTAGAAGTCAGGAAAGATTATGTGTTTGCTAACCATCAGCATATATGGGAATTGAATAGCATAGACATAGACAACATTCAGGAAAACTGGAGATAGCAAAAAAACAAAACAAAAAAAGACAAAGTAGGGAAGCTGGGCTTTGCTGAGGAAGAGAAGTGAGTCCAAGGTGGAGCAACTGCGGAAAGGTTTGGGAAGCCAAATCTAGAAAGGAATGGGAACGTGAGAGAGGACGTTACAATGAAAACCAGAGAGACAGAGCAGTAAGAATGGCCAAGGATGAAGCAGAGGAAGAATTAAAAAGTACCAGTTTGATTGAGGAGGGTTTTGTTTTGCCTTTTTTTTTTTTTTTTTTTGTAGGAGTTAAACACAGGGCCTTGCACATAACTTTTTGCAAGTGCTGCACCACTGGGCTGCACCCCAGCCCAGTTTTTATCTTTTATCTTGAGACAGGGTCTTGCCAAGTTATGCAGGCTTCCCCTGGACTTGAATTTGTAATCCTCCTGCTTCTGCCTCCCAGATCACCGGGATTACAGATGTGCGCCACCATGCCTGGCTTGATTTAAGAGTTAATAAGCCATTAGTGACATAGTAAAAGCAGCGTTAGAAGAATATTTTTTAAAGTAGTAAGACTGCGCTGGGGCTGGGATTTAGCTCAGTGGGTAGAGCGCTGCACTGCAGTCTCTGAGGCCCCGAGTTCAATTCCCAGCACCGCAAAAATGGGAGAAGGACCTGGCAATCCACTCCCAAGGCAATCCTGAAGCACTCAGCCATTGAAAACCCTATGAGGGCCGCTATGAGTCGGATACCGACTCGACGGCACCTAACAACAACAAGACTGTGCTGGGCGCGGTGGCACACACATGTAATCCTAGCGGCTGGGGAGGCAGAGGTGGGAGGATTGCAAGTTCAAGACCAGAGGCAGTCTGCGTAATTTAGCAAGACCCTGTCTCAAAAACTAAAAAAAAAAAAAAAAAAAAAAGGAGCAAGACTGAGGGATAACTGAAGTATTGAAAAGAGCCTTGGTCTGTATAACTTACTTTCAAATGATTTAGAGGGGAAAAGGGTATCTTTAAACTTTTCTGAACTTTTTGAAATGGATATTTATTTTTAAAAACTATAAACTTGTTGAAATTTAATGTATAGTAAAATAGCAATATTTGCTTTTCCTTTAAATTATAATACTAAAGAAAAAAGAAGTTACTCATTCCTGCCATTTTATTTTATAACGTCCCAGATAGTATAGATTATTACATATTAAATTATGTCTGTACTCTTTTTGGTATATGGTAAACTTAACCAGAAAA
>VMDO01034087.1:0-17325 GCA_007922755.1 Pedetes capensis | reverse complement strand
TTTTTTTTTTTTTTTTTTTTTTTTTTTTTTTTTTTTTTTTTTTTTTTTTTTTTTTTTTTTTTTTTTTTTTTTTTTTTTTTTTTTTTTTTTTTTTTTTTTTTTTTTTTTTTTTTTTTTTTTTTGTGTGGTACTGGGGTTTGAACCCAGGGCCTTGCGCTTGCATGCTTTGCAAGTGCTCGACCACTGAGCTGCACCCCCAGCCCATTTTTTTTTTACTTTTTTGAGACAGGGTCTCACTAAGTTACACAGACTTCCTCTAGTCTCAAACTTGCGATCTTCCTGCCTCTGCCTCCCAAGCCACTGGGATTACAGGCGTGCGCGCCACTGTGCCCAACTATTTCATTTTTTTATTGCTGAGTATTCCATTGTGTATGTGTACCTTAGTTTTTTTAATCCATTCTTCTGTTGATGGGCACATTGGTTGGTTCCATATCCTTGCTATTGTGAAAAGTGTTGCATTGAATATGGAGATGCAGTTGTCTCTGTGGTATGATGACTTATTTCCCTTTGGGTATATTCCCAGTAGTGGAATAGCTGGGTCACATGGCAGATCTATTTTTAGTTTTCTGGGGTATCTCCATATTGATTTCCAAAGTGGTTGAACCACTTTATAGTCCCACCAACAGTGTAGGAGGGTTCCTTTTTCTCCACAATCTCGCCAGCATTTGTTATTATTTGTTTTCTTGATCTTGGGCATTCTTACTGGAGTTAGGTGGAATCTCAGAGTTGTTTTAATTTGCATTTTCCTAGTGGCTAGGGATATTGAACATTTTTTCATGTCTTTCATTGCCTTATGATCATCTTCATTTGAGAACTGTCTGTTCTATTCCTTTGCCCACTTGTGTATTGGGTTATTTGTTGTCTTGGGATTTGCTTTCTTGAGTCCTTTGTAAATTCTAGAAATTAGTCCTCTGTCAGATATGTAGGATGTGAAGATTTTCTCCCATTCAGTAGGCTCTTCCTTAACTCTGTTGATTGTTTACTTTGCTGTACAGAAACTTTTTAATTTCATGTAATCCCATCCATCCATTGTTGAAATTTCCTGATCAGTTGGAGTCTTATTAAGGAAATGCTTTCCTACGCCTATATGTTAGAGATGCGTTGCCTATCTTTTCTTCTAGTAGTTTTAAGGTTTGCAGTTTTATGTTGAGGTTGCTTATCCATTCTGAATTGACTCTTTACAGATTGAGAGATACAGGTCTATTTTCAGTTTTCTGCAAATGGATATCCAGTTTTCCCAGCACCATTTGTTGAAGAGGCTATCTTTTTTCCAATGAACATTGTTAGCCCCTCGGTCAAAGATCAGCTAACTGTAGTTGTGTAGGTGTATCTCTGGGTCTTCTGTTTGGTTCCATTGATCTTCTTCCCTGTTTTTGTGCCAGTACCAAGCTGTTTTTGCCACTATCGCCCTGTAATATAGTTTGAAGTCAGGCATTGTGATACCTCCTGCACTGTTTTTTGCTGCTTAGGATTGTTTTGGCTATATGTGTTCTTTTGTGCTTCGTTATGAATTTTAGGATTGTTTTTTCTATTTCTGTAAAGTATGTCATTGGAATTTTGATAGGGATTGCATTAAATCTGTAAAACACTTTTGGTAGTATAGCCATTATCACAATATTAATTCTTCTGATCCATGTGCAAGGGATGTCCTTCCATCTTCTAGTATCTTCTGCTATTTCTTTAATGTTTTGAACTTTGCATTGTAGAAGTCTTTAGGTTAGATTGATTCCTAAATATTTAATTTTTTGGTGGGCTATTGTGAAAGGGATTATTATCTGATTTCTTTCTCTTCCTGTTTGCTATTGATGTGAGGGAATGCTACTGATTTTTTTTTTTTTTTTTTTTTTTTTTTTTTTTTTTTTTTTTTTTTTTTTTTTTTTTTTTTTTTTTTTTTTTTTTTTTTTTTTTTTTTTTTTTTTTTTTTTTTTTTTTTTTTTTTTTTTTTTTTTTTGCGGTACTGAAGGTTGAACCAAGGCCCTCCCACTTGCATGTTCTGCAAGTGCCGGACCTCTGAGCTGCACCCTCAGCCCATTTTTTTACTTTTTGAGACAGGGTCTCGCTAAATTACGCAGACTGCCTCTGGTCTCGAACTTGTGATCCTCCTGCCTCCGCCTCCCGAGCTGCTGGGATTACAGGCTTGCGCCACTGTGCCCTGCTAATGCTACTGATTTTTTTGTGTTAATTTTGTATCCTTCTACTTTGCTGAAGGAGCTAATTAAAGAGTTTTCCAGTAGAATTTTTAGGGTCTTTTAGGTATAGTATCATGGCTACATGATAATTTTTATATTTAAACAATTCAAAGGAATTTTAATGAGTTTTTAATAAGTATCCATATTTTATCATTTCTGATTCAGTTCATTCTTTTTTGTAGAATTGAGTTTCTATTTTATATCATTTAAAAATATTTTAATAAAGTTTTTTTTTATTTCACTTACTAGGAATGTTTGCATTTTGGTAAACATTTTTAAACTATTTGGTTGACTAGAATAGCCACTATCAAAGCAGTATATCATATCATTTTTATCTTAGCCTGAAGAACTTCCTTTAATATTTCTTTTAGTGCAGGTGTGCTGGCAGTTAGTTCTCCTAACTTTCATTTTCTGAAACTGTCTTTTTTTGTGTGGGGGGGGACATGGGGGTTGAACCCGGGGCCTCAAACATATTTTGCAAATGCTGTACCACTAGGCTGTACCCTCCAGCCTTTTTATATTTTATTTTGAGTCAGGATTTCACTAAGTTCCACAGGCTACTTCTGGATTGGACTCTTGATTCTCCTGATTCTACCTCCTGAATCACTGGGATTATAGGTGTGTGCAACTGCATGCAGCCACTCTTTTAAAAATATTTTTATTAATAATTTTTTTAGTTAGTGTACGATGCAATGGGTTTCATTATGACATTACCATACATGCATATCATTGTACATTGCTCATATTCACCTCTGCCATTACCCTCTCATGAATCCTCTCCCATCCCCCCTTTGATTGTCTTCTCCCCACGAATGGTCCCCCTTCTGCTTCCATGTCTTTTTTGTGTATGTGTATATATATGTGTGTGTGTGTGTGTGTATACATGCACATATATATATGTACATATATGTTGTTGTTGAGCTGCAGCCGTAGCCCTGTGGCATCCGATCCCGTCAGATCTCGGAAGCTAAGCAGGGTTGGGCTTGGTTAGTACCTGGATGGGAGACTGCCTGGGAACACCAGGTGCTGCAGGCTTGGGAGAAGGACCTGGCAACCCCCTCCCAAAAATCAATCGGCCATTGAAAACCCTATGCACAGCAGAGAAGTACTGACAATAGTGTTTCCCCTGTTGTACAGAAGGTCGCTATGAGTCGGATACCGACTCGACGGCACCTAACAACAACAACAACAATGTTGTTGTTAGGTGTTGTTGAGTTGGGTCCAGCTCCTAGTGACCCTATGTATAATGGAATGAAACACTACCTAACACTGTGCCCTATACATGACCTTTTTTATGTTTGATGCCATTGTTGCAGCTATGGTGTTTCTTCTCATTTTGAGTTGGGGATACATCAACAAATGGAGGTCCCAGGGGCACTACTTCATTCCCATCATTAAGGTCAGTTTTACTTTGAGGAGGCAACTCTTCCCCAGTTATCTTTTGAATGCCTTCCAAGCTGGGGGGGCTCATATTCTGGTACTATATTTGACAGTGTTTCTCTGCTATTCATAGGGTTTTCAATGACTATGTTTGGGAATGGGCTGCCAGGTCTCTTTCCCTAGCTGGTCTTAACCTGGAAGCTCAGCTGAAACATGTCCACCAGAGGTGGCTCTGTGGTATCTGAAATACCAGTAGCATAGCTTTCATGATCACAGCAACATGCAACCCCCACAACATGACAAGCTGACAGACATGTGGGAAATGTGTATATGTATACACACACACACACACACACACACACACACACACACAGCTATTGTGAATAGCACCATAATAAACATGGATGAGCCAGTATCTCTATGGTGTATTGACTTAGATTCTTTTGGATATATACCCAAGAGTGATATACCTAGATCATATGGTATATCTACTTTACTTTAGTACCTAGATGATATGGTATATTTATTTTTAGTATTTGAGGAACCTCCATACTGATTTCCATAGTGACCGCACTAAGTTACATTCCCACCATTAGCAGTGTATAAAGATTCCTTTCACTTTGCATCCTTCCTAGCATTTGTTGTTTGTTTTGTTGATACTCACCATTCTGACTGGGGTGAAATGGTATCTCAGTGTAGTTTTGATTTTCATTTCTGTGATGGCTAAGAGGGTCGAACATTTTTTCATATTATTGTTCTCCATTTATATTTCTTATAAGAAGTGTTCAATTCATTTGCCTTTTTTTGATTGGATAATTTGTTTTTTTGGTGTTTAATTTTTTGAGTTCTTTATGTATTCTAGATATCAATTCCTTGTCTGATGTATAGCTGGCAAAGGTTTTCTCCCATTCTGTAGGCTATCTCTTCACCCTGTTAATGGTCTCCTTTGCTGTGTAGAAGCTTTTTAATTTTATGAAATCCCATTTGTCAATTCTTGCTATTGTTTTCTGAGCTACTGGGGTCCTTTTCAGAAAGTCCTTGCCTATGCCTATATCTTGAAGTGTTTTCCTCTAACAGTTTCAAATTTTTAGGTCTTACATTAAATTTTTGATCCATTTTGAACTAATTTTTATACAGAATGAGAGAGGGATCTAGTTTCAGTTTTTAACATGAGGATGTCCAATTATCCCAACATTATTTATTGAAGAGGCTGTCTTTTCTTCAAGTTATGTTTTTTTTTTGTTGTTTGTTTTTTGTTTTTTTGCAGTACTGGGAGTTGAACCCAGGGCCTCACGCTTGCATGCTGTGCAAGTGCTGGACCACTGAGCTGCACCCCCAGCCCATTTTTTTTTTACTTTTTTGAGACAGGGTCTTGCTAAATTACACAGACTGCCTCTGGTCTCGAACTTGCGATCCTCCTGTCTCCTGCCTCGCCTCCCGAGCCACTGGGATTGCAGGTGTGTGCCACTGTGCCCAGCTCCAAGTTATGTTCTTTGCACCTTTGTTGAACATCAGGTGGCTAAAGCTGCATGAGTTTATTTCTGAATCCTCTATTCTGTTCCACCAATATTTACCATTTCTTTCTGTCATAATAAAAATCTACTTTCTCTGTTCTAGCCCTAGAACCAGGTATTTGTCTAAGAAGCCCCAGTTCCTCTTAGTGAAGGATTGTACTTGGAAACCAAGATCTCAGTGTTTTAACTGTACCTGAGTGATGTTGCTTAGGCATGCTAAGTAACATAGCTGGGAATGAAACGTTCATGTATGTACACATGTATTTATTTTTTCATTTATATTTTAAAACCATGAATTCATAAACAGTAACTTCAATTCTGGGACAGCATTTCAGGTTCTTTCAGGCCTACCTTCTTTCCATGTTTGTAAATACCTTCTCTGGTAGTTAAAAGCTTGGCTTCTATTATCATCAATATATCTACTTATTTGTTCATTCTTACTACACCAGCTATCTTCTCCACCTCCCACTTCTGTGCATTACCTATCCTGTCACCTATCAAAAGAGCTCCTTTTGTGTCTGTCATGTTCTTAGTAATTGGTTAACCTAATTATACTGGGAAGGAAAGTGAAGAGAAAAACAGGAAAGGGTAAATATAAATTTACCCTTTTAAAAAATAAATTCATTGTTCTGGTAATTATTTCTTCATTTATTCATTCAGAAATGCATATTTTTTAGTATATAAATGTGAGTCAGAGCTGGACATCATACAGCATGCTTTTTATACCAGCAACTCAGGAGACTGAAGCAGGATTGCAAGTTTGAGGCCAGAGGCAACCTGCACAACTTAGCAAGACCTTGTCTCAAAATAAAAAATAAAAAATGGGGCTAATGTGCAGTTCAGTGGTGGAGTGCTTACTTAGTGCTTACATGTGTGAGGCCCTGATTTTACCCTCCAAGTACTGAAGAAAAAAAAAAAAAGTGAGTCAGGCACTATGCCCTGGGAAACAAGGATAAACTAATCACACAAGATTGATTACTTCTGTCAAGGAGCATACATTCTAGTGGGGAATATGGAGAAATAAATTGAAAATTATGTTACACTGTGTTAGGTGTTGTGGTACTGAAGTACAAGATGTATTATGGCCTAGACTTATAGGTTAGGCTTGCTTTTTCCAAATTAATTTCCACTGTTTTTCACTGTTAATAGGAATTAGGTAATTTGAGTTTCCTAGCCAATTATCTTTAGGAAAAGCTGGGTAAAGAAAGTTAAATTTGATTCTATACCATAGACTTCTTTACAGAATTTAGTGCATTGATGTACTTTATGAACTTTACACTAATTTTCTCAAATTCAGTTGACTACACCACCCTTACTTTTTGTTGTAGAAGTCTGTGGAACATCTTGTGGAAAAAGTGTTTCAGGGAATACATTTTGGGAAATAAGGATTAGTTTTATTTGAATTTCATGGTTCTTAAGCCATTTATGATTAGTAAAACCTTCAAATCCTTTTTTTCTTTTGTCTCTTCTTTTTTTAAGTAGAAAGATTTTAACAGCTTTGTTGAGATATAATTCAGCATTTTGGTTGTTTCAACTCTTGGGCTGTTATGAACAATGCTGCTATGAAGATTTGGATACAAGTATTTATGTGGATGTATGTTTTTCTTTCTTTTGGGTATATACCTAGGAGTAGAATTGCTGGGTCATATGGTAGCTGTGTTTACCCTTCTTAGATACTGTCAAGAGTGTTTTCTAAAGTGGCTATACCATTTAGCATAACCAGGAATGTATAAGGGTGTTTGCTGTTATTTTTGTTTTTTACGTTTATTCATTTTTTTTCACTACCAAGGGGGCTGTACCCATGGCTTTATGCATGCTAGGCAAGTACTTTGCCACTGAGCTGCAACCCCCACCCTTTTATTATTGATTGATTGATGGATTGATTGTGGTACTAGGGGGTTGTACCCAGGTCCTCATGCATGCTTTGCAAGCACTCTACCACTGGGTCACACCCTCAGCCCATTTTATATTTTTTATCTTGAGACAGGGTCTTGCTAAATTGTGCAGGCTGCCTCTGGCTTCTAGTCTGCTATCTTCTTGCCTCCACCTCCCAAGTTGCTGGGATTACAAGCATGAGCAACTGTGCCTGGCCACAATTTTAAATTTTGATGTCCAATTTATTTTTCCTTTTGTCACTTGTTCTTTTGGTGTTATAACTAAGAAACCATTGCTTAACCCAAAGTCATGCCTTTGCTTTTTTTCCTAAGAGTTCTGTGCTTCTAGATCTTATCTTTGATCCATTTTGACAGAATTTTTTGCAGTACTTGGGGGCTACTGCAAATGCTGTACCACAGGGCTCTACCCCTAGTCCATTTTTAATTTTTTGAATCAGGGTCTCACTAAATTGTACAGGCTGCCTCTGGCCTCGAACTTCCAAGTTGCTCACCCCCACTTCAGCCTCACCCTTCCAAGTTGCTGCCATGCAACACCATGCCTGGCTTTGTTCTTATACATAGTGTGAGATAGGGGTCTACTTTCATTCTTTCAAATTTGACTATCCAGTTGTCCCTGAACCATTTTCTGGAAGGACACTCTTTCCTTCATTGAATTGTCTTGGTGTTGACCAACATGTGAGGGTTTATTTTGGGGCTGTAATTCTGTCATTTATCTATGTGTCTATCTTTATGTATGTAATACATTGCCATGATTACTATAGTATTGTAGTAACATTTGGAATCAGAACACAGGAGTCGTTCTGTATTGATCTTCTTTTAAGAATTGGTTTAGCTATTCTGGGTCCTTTGAATTTCATGAGTTTTAGGAGCAGCTTGTCAATTCCTGTAAAGAAACCAGCTGAGGAGTGTTTTGCCATCTTAACAATATTAAGTCTCTTGATTCATGAATATGGGATGTTTTTCCTTTTATTTAGGTCTTCTTCACTTTGTTAGGAGTGTTTTATTGTTTTTAGTCCCTTGCACTTCGTCAGTTTAATTTATTCCAAAGTATTTTATTACTTTTGATGATATTGTAAACTGAATTGCTTTAATTTCATGTTCAGATGTTCATTGTTAAATGTGTAATAATACTATTGATTGTTGGATATTCATCTTTTATCCTGAAACTTTGCATTCATACCCTAATAGTCCGTTATTGTTTTTTAGTGCTGGGGCTCAAATCCAGGGCCTTGCACATGCTAAGCAAGTACTCTTACACTGAGCTATACCCCCAGACTTAATAGAGGCTTTTTTTTTTCCTTTTGGATTCCTTAGGACTTTTCTACATGTAAGATCACATCATCTAAAGAGATTTTTACTTATTAAATTTTCATGAGATAGATCCTCCAGTACAATGTTGACTAGAAGTGACAAAAGTGGACATCCATGTCTTATAAAGCATACGGATTTTTTTCTCCTTTCTGAAGAGTTTCAAACTTTGGTGGTATTTCAAATTTCTTTCCCCTTCTACATTGAGGTTACTTGGGTCTATATAATATAGAAAGTAAATTTTTTAAAATTTTGGTTTGTGTTTTGAGAAAATGTCTTGCTATGTGGCCCAGGCCAGCCTGGAACTCACTACATAGTCTAGGCTAGCCTCAAACTGATGATCCTCTTTTCTCAGCCTCCCAAGTGCTGGGATTACAGACATTTGCTACCACATCCAGCAAAAGTGAACTTTTTGAGGACATTTTCTATTGCTAATTTTTCTGTATGCCCGTTAAAGGAATGTTTTTGTTCCAAAACATAACAAATGCCTATCAATAATGAGTTGCTATGTTTTTATGGATAAATCTGAAATTTTATTACTGTTTACTATCTACTAAAGGCCTGCAGCTGTAGCCCTGTGGCATCCGATCCCGTCAGATCTCGGAAGCTAAGCAGGGTCGGGCCTGGTTAATACCTGGATGGGAGACCGCCTGGGAACACCAGAAGCTGTAGGCTTGGGAGAAGGACCTGGCAACCCCCTCCCAAAAAGCAATCTGCCATTGAAAACCCTATGAACAGCATCGAAGCACTGACAATAGTGTTTCCCCTGTTGTACAGAGGGTCGCTATGAGTCGGATACCGACTCGACGGCACCTAACAACAACAACAACAATCTACTAAAATCTTATATCATAGATCTAACCCTAATGATAATATAAAACACATTTCTGGTCTTGCTGAGTTTGAGGTCATGGAATAAAAAGCAAACCATAGGGCTGGGGATGTAGCTCAATGATAGAGCACTTGTCTAGTTTGTGTGAAGCGCTGGGTTTGAGCCTTTGCACCACTATAAAAAGCCACAGTTCTAAAATAATACACTAAAAGAAACAACCAGGTGCAATAGCACATGCCGTTGATCCCAGTGACTTGGGAGGCTGAGGTAGGAGGGTCATGAGTTTGAGACCAGAGGCAGCTTGCACAATTTAGTGAGACCCTTCTCAAAATAAGAAATAAAAAAGGGGCCCAAGACACAGTTCAGGAGGGGAGTGCTTGCCTAGCATGCCTAATAGTTTGTTGTTTTTTAGTGCTGGGCTCAAACCCAGGGCCTTGCACATGCTAAGCAAGGACAAGACCTGAGGTTCAACCCCAAAGTACTGAAAAAATAAGTAAAAAAGGAGCTGGGAGTATGGCTCAGTGGTAGAGCACTTGCCTGGCATGCACAAGGTGCTGGGATCACCTCCTGCAGTGCCGGAAAAAAATTAAATTAAAGAAATAATACAGTATGAGCCTGATGGTCCCTTTATTCTTATCAAGGAACACTTTGTGAGAGAGGGAAAGTTAACCCTTCATAATTATAAACATAACCCTACACCATCCCAATTTCCCTTAGCCAGTTATAGATATTTTGTAAATATATTTATCTTTTAAAATATAAATAATATTTTTCAGTTATACCAGCTTCATGTTATGTTCCATAGTGATAATATGATCATAGCCTTCAAATTTAATCTGGTACTTTGATGGCAAAGAATTATCTTTGGTTTTCGTATTTCAGAATTTCATCTAATTTCAGATCAGCAAATACACATTGTTTATATGTGCTGGTGCTAAACTGGATACTAAGATGAGTTCAATTAAGTGATTGTATGCAAAAAGTTCATCTAGCATTGATGAATCACAACATTTGCATTTTATGACTTTGAAAACTTTGTTCATTATGTGTTTTATTTACAGATAACCCATTCTTTTACTACTTTCGCTATTTGCTCTTTTCTCTCCTGATTACTTCTTTGGACCTTAATTAGCTTTCCTGTTTTCTAGGTATAGACATTTTCCCTTAGTAGGGCATTACTAGTAATGTTGGCTAAAGCAGATTATTGGACTTTTTTTCAGGGAGCATTGTATGCCAGGAAATAGCAAACATTTTGTGTAAAGAGCTAGAGAGAATGCTTTGGGCCTTGTGGACCACATGCAATCTCTTCTTTTGACATAGTCTTCTTTGCATTTTTTTTCATTTTTTTATTTTTTCTTTTTGGTACTGGGGGTTGAGCCTAGGGCCTCACACTTGCATGCTCTATAAGTGCTGGACCACTGAGCTGCACCCCCAGCCCATTTTTTACTTTTTGAGACAGGGTCTCGCTAAGTTCTGCAGAATGCCTCTGGTCTCGAACTTGTGATCCTCCTGCCTCTGCCTCCTGAGCCGCCGGGATTACAGGCATGCGCTACCATGCCCGGCTCCTTCTTTGCCCTTTTTAAAATAACCTTTCAATATGGAAAAATCACTCTTTGTTTTCAGGCTACACAAAAGTAGATTACTATGGGGAGTCGCCCTGCCGCTGGACTCTCTCCGGCCGTGAGGAGGGACCAGCAGCCAAAGACCTGTCTTCTGGTGAGGGGGAGCTGGGCACCCAGGAACCGCACTGCCCAGAAAGGAGGCTTCTGCCCACGGCTGCTCTGAGAAGCCTTGAAAAAGGCAGGCTCAGAGGCTTCTGTCCAGGGCAGCTCCTTGCTTCTTTTCTTCCCAATGAAGACTCTGAGTATTCTGCTACAACAGCTCTTTATTTCTTCCTTGTCTGTCCTGGTAGATGGCATGGACCCAGACTGCTCCGTGTATCGCCCTTATATACTCTTCTGGGGCTTGCTGGGGACCAATCAGAGGCAGTTACCTCATATGGGTTTCAGCCAATCAGAGGGGATATTCAAATTTGGTTTTGTAGAAATAGCCAATCAGGGGTGGTTCCAGAACAGTCCAATCAGGAGCCATTCTGGGGTTTGGAAACAGCCAATCGGTGTCGAGGGGGCAGAGGCAAGGGAATAGATGCCAGAGTCATCTTGGGGAGCTTGAGGATCCTGAGTTCCAGGATGTAGGGCAAAGGTGACTGCCTGGGGAACAAGCCTCAGCCCTCCAAGGGAGCCTAGATAGGCCCTGGGGCGAAGTGCCTTTCTAGGCAGTGCCCTACAGATTATAAACCAGGCATGGTGGCACACACCTGTAATCCTAGCATTCAGGAGGCTGATACAGGAGAATCACAAGTTCAAGGCTAGCCTGAGCTGCATAGCAAGCTTGTATCTCAAAACAATCCCCCCCAAAAAACAAAACAAAACAAAAGACAAAAACAAAAACAAAAACAAAAAAAACAAAAAACCCACACAAAATAGACTATTGTTCCTACCCCTTGAAAATACGTTCTGCAGATTCCTAACTACTGGATAGTCCTTGAACAAGGATTCCATGGTCAAATAAATTTGGCAATGTACAGTACATCATTCTTTTGGAAAATTTTAAGGTTTTTGTTAGCATATTAAAAGCTTTTAAAAAGTCCCAATGTATAAGCTTATTTTTTCTTGGAGCATTGTAGTTGTTTTGAGTGTATTACCTACTTGAATTCCATAGACCTAGTTTTTCAGAATGCTGGCCTACATGATTTCTAGATTATCTCCGGATCATAATTTATAATCAGACATGTTTTCCTATTTTTCCCTCTTAATTCACTACTTTGTCCATGACTACTCAAAAGTCATGTTAACATGTTCTATGTATTTGACTGGATTGTTTGAAATTTAAATATGTAAAACCAAATTATCTGATTTCTCAGAGATTTTGGTTTGTATGTATGTATGTATGTATGTATGTATGTATGTATGTATTTATTTATTTATTGGTACTAGGGATACCCTAGGCAAGTGCACCACCACTGAGCTACAACCCCTATCTGTTTTTTACTTTTTTTTTTTTTTCCCTTTGGCAGGGTCTCACCAAGTGGCCCAGGCAGTCCTTGAACTTGCAATCCCGCTTTAGCCTACTGAATAGCTGGGATTACAGATGTGCACCGCTATGCCTGGTTGTGAGATTTTCTTTGTTATCATTTTATGACCCTACTAACATTTATTTTTTTTCTTTCTTAACCAGGAAAAGTGGGTTGAAGTTGCCTCAATGAAAGTGCCTAGAGCAGGCATGTGTGTTGTGGCAGTCAATGGTCTTCTGTATGTTTCTGGAGGCCGATCTTCCAGCCATGATTTCTTGGCCCCAGGTACCTTGGACTCAGTTGAAGTTTATAACCCTCATTCAGATACATGGACAGAAATTGGTAACATGATCACTAGTCGTTGTGAAGGGGGTGTTGCTGTACTATAAAATATAATGCGTAGGAGCAAAAGGAACATTTTGAAAATGTAGGATCTGACCTTTTATAAGTCAAACATGTATATGTTAATAGGAACTTTTGATTCTATTGAGTTTTCCATGTATTGGATAGGTGACTAAAGAGTGACTTTTCTAAAAATTAGAATGAGTATGGATATGGAATATATCCTAAATTAATAAAGACCCCACACAAATTTGCCAACCAACAGAAATGCTATTTATGCCCTAGAATTATCCAGTTAAACATAGAGTCATAACTGTAAAAACTGTTTGCTCAAAGCTTCTGGGCAATAGACCCTTTGACCATTTCTCCAGTGCAATTCAAGTTATAACATAACCTGTATATGAGTAGGAATAACATCCATGAAACAGGGTTTTTTTTTTTAATTATTATTTTTTGCAGTACTTGCAGACTGAACCAAGGACCTTGTGCATACTTTGCAAGCACTCTTCCATGGAGCTGCACCCCAGCCCCTTTTTTATTTTTTAATGAGACAGGGTCTAAATTATACAAGCTGCCTTTGTCCTTGAACTTGCAATCCTCCTGCCTCCGCCTCCTGAGTTGCTGGGACTTCAGGTATGCACCACTATGCCTGGCATTCCATGAGACTGTTTAAAGATTTCTGTCGTTAAGTACTATGGTTCATGCTTGTAATCCCAGTAATTTGGGAGGCTGAAGCAGGAGGATTGCAAGTTTGAGGCCAGAGGCAGCCTGTGCAACTTAGCAAGACCCTGTCTCAAAATAAAAAGGGGTATGGGGATGCATTTCAGTGGCAAACTGCCTGCCTAGCATGTGCAAGGCCCTGGGTTCAATCCCCAGCACCACACACACACAATATATAGATAGATAGATAGATAGAGATATTCTGTACATTCATGACTCCATCCAGAGCAGTTTTCTATGGCTGTAGTTTAACCTACAGAGAAAAGCCACTGAAACAACTTCCTACTTTTATTTGATGGCAGAAGTTTTCACTAGCCCCAAATATTTTATTGGTAGTAGATATACTAGGAAGAACATGTGGGAATATGTAGTAATTCAGATAGATTTTTTTGCTTGTTGGTAAGCTTAAGAAAAGCTCTTGCTCACTTATATTTTTGTCTTGATTCTGCGAATGCAAGTAAGGAATAGGAGGTTCTTAGTGGTGGTCCTTGATTGAAATAAGATGTTGTAATGGGTGATAGAGTCTAGCAAGCGATGTTATGCACCTAGAAATTTCTTCTTCATTTTCTAGGTAGTCACCAAAATTATCTGTTTGGCTTTAGGAAGAGGGATATTTATTAGATTATCAAGCTTTGTGAAATTAGTTTTACTTGGGCAAGCCTAAGTATGAGCTTACTACAATTCTGCATGCAGTGTGGCTTGGAAAAGGCTAGATTGTAGGTATAGCTTGAGTATCCCTAATCTGAAGTCTGATTTTTTTTTTCCTTTTTGGTAATACTGGGAGTTGAATCCAGAGTCTTGCACATACTAGGCAAGTGTTCTACGACTGACATACACTCTCAGCCCTTTTTTATTTTTTTATTTTGAGACAAGAGTCTTGCTGAGTTGTTCAGGCTGCCTCTCACCTCAAACCTGTTATCCTCCTGCTTCAGCCTCCCAAGTTGCTGAAATTATAGGCATGTGCCATGGCACTGTGCTGGTTGAAGTCCCCAAATTTTTGAATTCTGACATTCAACACTCAAATTTTGAAACATTTTTTTAGATTTTCAGAATAGAGATGCTCAACTGGTAAAGTCTACATATATTCTAAAATCTGGAAAATTAAACCAGGTGCAGTGGCTCATGCCTGTAATCCCAGCAACTAGGGAGGCAGAGGCAGGAGGATCACAGGTTTCAAGGCCAGAGGCAGCCTACGTATCTTAGCAAGACTCTGTCTCAAGATAAAAAATTAAAAAATGTGCTAGGGGTGCAACTCAGTGGTAGAGCACATGCAAACTATGTGCGAGACTCTGGGTTCAACCCCCAAGTGCCACCAAAAAATACACACACATGAATAAATAAATAAAATCTGGAAAACTCCAAAATCTGAAACACTTCAGGTCCTAAGCATAATGATATTCAACATTGATGATGATTATCAATAAATGATATTCAACTTATACCTTTGAGACATTTTATAGACAATCACTCATAATTTTAAGTTGAAAGGTCCTCTGATTCAAAACTGCTTCTCCACTTTTCCTTCTTCCTGGGAAGCATTCTGAAGAATTGTTTTCTGTTCAGTTCTGAAGAGTCATTGTGTGTATGATCATGACTTTTATTTATTTATTATGGTAATGGGGGACTGAACCCAGGCTACTCCATCCCCCAGTAAGTTTTTTATTTTGAGACAATCTCACTAAGTCACATAGGCTGCCTCTGGCCTCAAACTCATGATTCTCTTGCCTCAGCCTCCCATGTTGCTGGGATTATAGGCATATGCCCCAGAACCTGGCTTGATCATTACTTTCAAGTTATTTTGATGACAGAGCCATCTGTATTAAAGGTTTTGTATACATTGTTTTAACTAGGTGACTCAAGGATATGATTTCTCATTTCTTTCTTAAAGTCTTTCAGTATATTGTTAGAAACATCAGCACTTTATTTAGATAGAAAATTTGATCAGCATTAAAGACTCAGGTAACACTCATTTCCAAAAATGTTGGGTTAACACATAAGGAATTTTAATTCATAACTTAGTCTTACACGTGTATTAGAGAAAGGTTATGTAGTACAGAAAGCTCTGGCCCCTTCTGAGCAGTATCCTGAAAGTGTGAAGGATCACAGATGCCTGGTTAGGATATATAGGATATCAAATAATGAAGTAACAAGATAATTTATAGATTATTTAAGCTCACACTCATGTGCCTTTAATACTTCTAGTTATAGAAAATCTGCCTTCTGGTTCAAAACAGATTTATAAAATACTCCTACAATTGCCACTGCTGCCTGGTACCAACCTAAAATGGCACTATGAAGAGATATTTTGTATTGTTTTAGCAGAAATGTAGTGTCAAGACAATGCCTGAAAATAGGTAACTATAAATATGCTTATTCCTGTGTAATAATAAATTGGTTTTGAAAGAATGTACTAACAAATTATTTAGCTTTTTTCTTTTCTTTGTATTACTTAGTTTACTATTAGCTTTCATGGATTACTACACTGTAGTAAGATTGCATGTTTTTAGCCTAACTTTAGGGATGTATGCATTTAGTTTTACATTTAATTCCATTTTCTGAGCAACAATTAAAGTGGTCTTCCTCCAAAATGTTTTGACAATTCAGTATGTGCCTAAATATACATCTAATCTGGGTGTGATGGCACACATCTGTAGTCCCAGCTACTAGGGGAGTATGAGATAGGATTGCTTTAGGCCAGGAGTTTCAGCCCAGCCTGGGCAACACAGGCAAACTCTGTGGGGAGAGGAAAGAAAGAAAAAATGATAGGCTGGGGACACAGCTCAGTGGTGGAGCACCTGCCTAGTGTGCATGAGGCCCTAGGTTCAATCCTCAGCACCTTAAAAAAACAAGCCATATTTAGTCTTAAAAAATAAAAAAAAACCCTAATATACTTCATTGAATGTACTTAAAAACCAGCTTTGCTGGGTGCCATGGCACACACCTGCATGTCCAGTGACTTGGGAGGGTGAGGCAGGAAAATCACAAGTATGAGGCCAGAGGCAGTCTATGCAACTTACCAAAAAGGGGCTTGGGGTGCAGCTCAGTGGTAGAGTACTTCTCTAGTATACATGAGACCCTGAGTTAAAAAAAAATCAAATGATTTTTCTTGAAGTATATATCATAATTCACCTGCAAAATAGTATTTCTTAATTGAAATTAGGCAGTTAGCCAAAAAATATGATTTGCTATTCTAAAGGAATGCATTTGAGAGAATTTTTTTTTCTTTCCTTTCCTTTCCTTTCCTTTTCGTTTTCTTTGCAACACTCAGGGGTTGAACCTAGGGCCTCATGCAAGTGCTCTGCTATTGTGCCCAGCAGAGATTAGGGAGAAGTTTTAAGTCTGTGTAGTACTCATGCAATTTACAAGCAAAGAAGCACTCCCTTGTCAAAACCCTTAATTTGAATAGTCTGAGGAAGATCTAAGATTATGAAGTTTCCTTCACTCTTCTGTATAATAAATTGTTTAAATAAATTTTTCAAGCTATTACATTAACTGGTAAGTTACCTAGGAATTAGGATGAGGTCTAGGTCTATGATGTTCTATCAGTTTGCTAATGCTGATGTTAATAAAATACCATAGAAATTTAAACAGAATTTTATTGACTCAATAATTCTAGAATATGAAATTAAGTGTTGGCAGTTTCCTCTGAGGGAAAGATCTGTTCTATGCTTCTCTCCTTGGCTTGTAATATGGCTATTGTTGTGTTCACCTGGCATTTTCCCTGTATGGGTCTATCTCCAAATCTTCACTTGTAGAGTAACATAAGTCATATCTTGTTAAAGCCCACCATGATTACCTCATATAAACTTTATCTCTGAAAAAGGTCAAAAGCTAAGGCACTGAGGGTTTGAACTTCAACAACTTAATACATAACAGGTAAATAATAAACAAGTTACTGGTCTACTGATACATCTCTTTATAACAGGAATCACTAGAACAGAAATCATATGCATATAATTTACTTAAGAAATCTGTTAACCATTGCTGGGCACAGTGGCATACACACCTGTAATCCCAGCGATTTAGGAGGCAGAGGTAGGAGGATCACAAGTTTGAGACCAGAGGCAGGCTG
>VMDO01034086.1:0-17328 GCA_007922755.1 Pedetes capensis | reverse complement strand
TAGTAAAAGATAGAGAAGACTTGGATGGGAAACTTAGATAGGAAGGGGGCAGGGGGGAAACATAGAGGAGGGTAAGGGGTAACCTATATGAATAATGCTTATCAAATTGCATATATGAAAATTGTCACAACGAAAAGCATGTCAAAATGAATCACATTATGATGTACATTAAAAATTTCTAATAAAAAAATAAATAAATAAATAAATAAAGGAAAACCCCGTGAATAGCAGAAAAGCACTGACAGTAGTGCCAGGCATGGCACAGTGTCAGAGTGTTTGTTTCTGTTGTACATATGGTGGCTATGAGTCAGACCCAACTCGAAGACCCCTAGAACAACACTTAATCAATTATTAATCATTTTTACAATGGAAGATGTATCTTTCTACTTGTTAGAGGCACAAATTCTCTAAATAATCCCTCCTATTTACTTGTCTCTTTTTTGCTGATTATTCTTCCTGAATTTTTGATTTCCCCCTCTCTACCTGAATTGTTACATTCAGCATAAAAGCATGTGCTGGTACCTCCCATTTGGAAAAAAAGCCATAATATTTGCACAGTAGTTAAAGCAATTTGCCCATTTTTATTCTTGTCCTAAAACCCAAATCTCTTAATAGATTACTCTGTGTATGTGTCCTCCCTCTCATCACCTCCCACTCATTCTTTATTTTTCCTTTTTTTGTGATATTTGGGAGTTGATTTTAGGGCCTCACATGTACTTTGCAAATGTTCTGCCATTGTCCTGCCCCTCAAGCCCATTTTTCATTTTTTATTTTGAGTCAAATTTTCTTTAAACCATGCAGGCTGCCTCTGGCCCCAAACTCACTATTCTTCTTGGTTCAGCCTCCTGATTTACTGTGTATGCACCACTATACCCAGCTTCTTCCCACTCATTCTTAAACTCACTCTGTTTTAGTTTCCTACCTCATGTCTTCACTGACATCGATTGCAGTTATCAGAATCATCATGAATTCTATGTTATGATTTGAATATAAAATGTATCCCAAAGTTCATGTTTGTATGCTAGAGGCTATGGAATCTTTAGGAGATGAGACCTAACTGGAGGCAGTAGGCCACTTGCAGTGGGCCTTTCAAGGTTTTACCTGGACTCCCAGTTCCAATATCTCTCTGCTTCCTGTTGCTATGATATGATGAGTTACACCATCTGTTCCTCTATTTCTTCCACATCACTATTGACTGAACCTCTAAAACACTAAGCTAAACTAAGCCTATCCATTTTTAAGTTGTTCCTCTTAGGCACTTTGTCACATCAGTGCAAAAAGCTAATAAACATAGAAAATTGGTACTGAAAATGGGACCATTGCTGTGTCTAAACTTGATCATCTGGTTGTTAGGCCTTTGGAAATAGTTTGTGGGAGAAATTTGGAAGAGTTTGAAGATATGACCTACAGAAGCCCTAGCATGCTATAAACATAGCTGAAATGGAAGTTCTGTTGGGAGTTTAGAAGATTAGAACACTGATAGAAATACTGACACTAAAGACTGTGCTCATGAAGTTTCAGAGGTGAAAGATGATTCCATTGGGAATTTGACTAGGGGCAATTTTGTTACATTCTGACCAAGAGTTTGTTTACAATTTGCCCATGTCCTAAAAATTTGAGGTTGAATTCAAAAGTAATGGACTAATTTGGTGGAGAAGATTTCAGCACAGCATAGTGCTCAGATTGTGGAACTGTTATTGCTCACTTCTTGTTAGACAGGTTTATAGTAAGAATCAGGAGCAAAACGCAGAGGAGAAAGATTGAAAACCATGAAGTCTGGATGGAAAAAGAGTTCATTTAAAGAGACTGGCCTTTTTAAAGAAATTACCAACATTAAAGTGAAGTCCCAATGGAACAATAGAAGAGGTTCCTTGAGCACAATTCAGGAATTAGTGAAAGAAAGCCCAGCTCAAAATAAAAATAAAAAATATCCTGAGGATATAGTATGATGGTAGAGCACTTGCAAAGTATGTGTGAGGCCCTGGAGCAACCCACATTACCACAAAACAAACAAACAAACAAATGACAAGGCTATAGGGGTAGAGCTGCTTAGCCTTTTGAAGCCCAAATGAAGCCACTGTGCCCAGATTCCAGACATGGAGCTACAGGATTCAATGTTTGCCCTGCTGGGTTTAGGTCTTTTTTTGATCTGATCTTTCCTCACTATCCTCTTTTTCCTTCCTGTTGGAAAGGCAATATTTATTCTGTAGCATTGTATATCGGAATTTTGTAACTTGTTTTTGATTTTTCAGGGGCTCACAGCTAACGATTCCCTTGAGTTTCAGAATATGCTTTGGTCTTGGACTTTTGAACAATATTGGGATTGTTAAGACTTGGAGGCCTCTTAAAGTGGGTGAAATGTATAGTAGGAGATGGCCATGAGACTTATCATCAGGAGTGGTGCTATGCTTTGAGTATAAAATGTCCCCCAAGGCCCATGTTTTAATGCTAGATCTTTAGCTGGTGGCACTGTTTTGGGAGGCCGTGGAACCTTCAGGAGGTAGGACCTAGCTGACAGATGTAGGTCACTGGGAGCAGGCCCTTGAAGGTTTTACCCAGGCCCCAGTTCTAGTCTCTATCTTTGCTTCCTGATACTGCAATGTGAGATGCTCCTGCCACATTGGCCTACCACCTGCTCTGTGGCCTGCTGTGCCAATCCTTCCCTGCCACTATGGACTGAACCTCTAAAACCATGACTTAAAATAAACCTTTCTTCCTTTAAGGTGTTCCTGTGTGGCATTTTGTCACAGTCATGTACAAATCTAACACACTCTACATTGTCAGATATGATCAGTCATTTGCTTTCAACACTTTTGATTTCTCAGCAGTTTTCATCATAGTTAATCCCCACCTTTGTTTAAATTCTCCTCTCTTAGCTTTTTGTGATGCTATGATCCCCATTTTTGTCTCCTTATCCCCTTAGATGCTCCTACCCTACATCTAAATGAGTAATTCTCAAGGTTTAATGTACAAAATAACTTTAGAAGCTTGTTAAAATGCAGAATTTCTAGGCCTCATTTTCAGAGGTTATGATGTAATAATTCTGCATGAAGCCTAGGAATCTGTATCTTTAATCAGCACTCCAAAAGATTATAGTGTATATGACACACAAATTTCACTTTTGAGAAACTTTGCTTCTTAGAGCTCATTCCTGTGTTTCTCTATCCACACTATCTCCTTTGGAGAGCTATGTATTTCGATCTATGTCATTGTTTCTCAACACTGCTTACATATAGAAATGCCTATAAAAGTCATGAAAAATGCCAATGCCCATCCCAGACTAAATCACAAACTCTAGGGATTAGAGTGGGGTTTTAGTTCTTTTAAAACCTTCTTGTGTTATTCTTGTAAACATGTAAACATCCAGGGTTGAGAACCACTAATCAGTAGCTGTATAACTTTTATGTTCAGCTCAACTATTTCCTCAGCATTTCAAACCTGTTTATCCAGTTGCCTCCTTGGTAATCACATTGCTGTACCTCAGACATTTCAAACTTAAAATGGTCAATAAAGAGCTATTGATTCTGCACCCTATCCTCAAGCATATGCATACCTGTAGAAGTAAATGGTTCATTACAGGAAACGAAGTTAAATATGGTTGCTTTTGTTTTTTTCCTTAACCTGAATTGCCATACTCAAGTTATTAGCAAGACTTACTGGTTTTACTTTTAGAACTTATCTGAACATTGTCTCATCCTCAAGATATTTATTGTTATGAATCTAGCCTAAGCCAACATCATCTCTTGTCTGGACTACTACAGTAGCCTCCTAATGAGCCTCATTTCTACATTTGATTCTGCAATCAATATTCCACATAGCTAACTCAAGAGACCTATTGAAGACAAATTAACATGTCTTCTACTTACATAAAAAGTCTCACTTCGAATAAATGCTAGCTTATCTTTCTAACTTTAATGCTACTATCTCTCTTCTCCTCACTCACCATGCTCCAAACATGTGTCTCATTTCTGCTTACTGACATCAGAGCTTTTGCATGCTGCCTGAAATGCAAATCTTCCATTACTGACTTTTTATCATTCAGTTATAAAGTCTTCTCCTCAAGAGTTCTCCTCTGTTATTCTATAAGACAACAGGCTGTATATGTTCATTATTGTATCTTTAGCAGAGAAAATATTACCTGGTACCTAGTAAAAAGTGCAATACAAATTTGACCTGTGGGTAAATAAATTTAATATCTCCAGATCACTAAATGGAATTATTCCCTAAACCTCCCCTCTTTGCTCCCTGAGCGTGGCAAATTTCAGTTCCTCATTTAGGTGCAGGATTGCTCAGGGCACCCCTTGCCAAAACCACCTTATCCTCACCAACATAAACTAGTTTGAGCCCCCTTTTACACATTCTCATATACTGTTTTAGAAATTATTACCCTAGTAAGAATTTGTTCAATCAGTGAATAGTATATTAAAAATTTTAAAGTACATCAAGTTTCTCAGAAATGTTTGAGGTGAGTCCATTCCTAATTATACCAGTTTTCAAAACAGTATTACAATAAAAACTATGAATAAATATTAAACCCTGTGAACTATATTTAGATCATTTAATTTGTTCATGATGGTCCTTCTATAAATTCACAGGTCAAATATTTTTCATAAATTCTGTAAATTCTTATATAATTATTGACTTTTCAATTGTGTGAAATAGAGTTATGTAATGGTCAAAAGAATATCATTTGTACTTTTTAAAAGGTGTATTTGTAGGCTCTGTGGATGTAGCTCAGAGGTAGAGCACTTGCCTAGCCTGTGAAAAGCCCTGGGTTCAACCCACAGTATTCACACAGTTCACACAGTATTCACACAGTTCAACCCACAGACAAAGTATTTTCAGGAAGGAGGAAGTGAAAGTGGAGGGAGATAGGAAGAATTTTGAGGAGATATTTAGAAAATGGATGTATTCTAATCTTGAAGAAAGCATTTTGGAAATGAGATGAGCTATACTTGAATCTTGTCCTGCCTAAATCATGCCTGATAATTTAGAGCAAAATATTTTCCAAATCAGACTTTCCAATGATTTAAATAATTCTGGTCACCAAAATATCCTCCTTACCAAAAGATCCTGCTTATCCGAAATTTTAAAGGATTTAGATTTTAGACTATGGCAGTTAATAAAATAAACAATAACTACTGGAATGATTGGTTTTCTGGTAGGCAAAATTCTGGGATCCGTAAAACATGAGTGTTTCAGGCCAAGAGAAATATCTCCCAGCCACCAATGGACATTTTTGTCTGTCACTGAATAAGATCAAGGGAAATGTATTCACTGTAGAGATAAATAATAGAGATAGGCTGATTACTAATAATTTTTGTCATTTGATTAATAATGTGACTGAGCTCCCCTCTCAATCTGTTCCACAGAATTTCATTTAATAAAAGTCACGATGAGATAGATATTATCAAGCATGCATTTGCAGTTTTTTAAAATACGGAATCTTCATGATTGATTAAAGAAGTTGTGTCTTTGTACACATCTTTACTATTCTTACACATATAATTTATTTTTGTGGTGCTAAGGATCAGACCATCCTGGGATTTAGCTCAGTTGGCAGAACACTGCTCTGCAGTCTCTGGGGTCCTGGGTTCAATTCCCTGCACCGCAAAAATGGGAGAAGGACGTGGCAGTCCACTCCTGAGGCAATCCAGAAACAATCAGCCATTGAAAACCCTATGGGGGTTGCTGTGAGTCAGCCATGACTCCACAGAATGTGGCAACAACAACAAAGGATCAAACCTAGGGCTTTGCACTTGCGAAGCAAATGCTCTACCACTGATTTACATCTGTGGACCCACACCTTTCTTATCTAAATGGTACATTCTACAAGTAGTTGACAATAGAAATTATGTTGAAAAGTATGAACTAGTGGTGGTACATTTTGCATGTACTATAATAAGCGTAAGATTGCAAAGGGAATAATTTGCTTATTGCAAAGTGGACCTACAGCAAAAAAATTCCTCCACTTTCTACCCTAGTTTATGCTTCAAATGCCTTCCCTTCAACATGTTTCTTAAATGTTGTTATTGAGGAGTTATTACTATTATTATTGTGTTTTTAGAAAGATAATTTGTTTAAAAAGTAAAGATTGTGGTCAAGATGGTTTATGCAGACCTGTTTTTGGCAACAGATTTGGGAGGCAGTGACATTACAAAGTCATTTATTTTTCTTTACATAAAGAGTTTTCTGAATACTACTTACTAAATAATCCATTTTACTCTGATTTGTGGTGCCACTTTTATCATATATTAAATTTATAATATATTTATTTATCATATATTAAATTTCCATATATATACATATATATGTATATATACATACATATATATACATACATATATATACATACATATATATACATATATACATATACATATATACATATACATATATGTATATACATATATGAAGAGAGGAAGAGCATCAGGAACAAAGAAAGGACAAAACAACTAATAAGCACTGAGAAACAGAAAGGCAACTAATGTAAAATCAGCCAACAGTCTGCAATTCCAACCTTCACCCCCCGGGAGGAGAGGAATCTGAAGCTGCAATCACAAAGTAAGCCAGGCAGTCCTGGTGAAAACTGACTGTTAGTCTTATCCACAGGAGAAACCCACAGTTTCTGTAATCCTTGATTCCAGTGGTGGTGGTGGGGCTTGATCTGACAGACTCCTGAATGGCAGGCTGTCATTGGAAAAGGAGGCCATTGTATCATTTTCCATAACTCAAAGTGCTACAGTCAGGTATCTTCTCAAGAGGGAGGTCTATTGTTTGAGACTAAGCAACTCTGGAGACATGAATACAAGGAATAATCACAGGTCAGGGAGCCTGGGACAAACTGCCATAATGGGTATGAGACAGCAATAAGAGGCAGCAAGAAATAGGAATGAATCAAACATTACTAACACACTAATCCAGCAAACATAGAAGATGCATATGAGAGAAATTAGTCCATTCCTTTCAATAACCAACCTAAATGTAAACAGTCTTAACTTTCCAATTAATTGATGCAAACTGACTGAGTGCATTAAAAAACAAGATCAACTGTTTGCTTTCTACAAGAAACTCATTTTGTTGGCAAAGTTTCTTGCCAAGGTTTCTTTGCAAGAGAAAGATGAAAAATGATAGTTGAAACAAATGGAATCTGAAAGGAAATAGGAGTAACTATACTCATGTCTGACAAAGCACATTCAAGGCAAAATTAGTGAGAGAGAATAAAGAAGGTCATTATATATTAATAAAGGGAAAAACTAATCAAGAAGTTATGATGTACCATATAAATATGTATATGTATATATGTATGTATATGTATATATGTATATATGTATATACATGTATATACATGTATACATGTGTGTATGTATGTATGTATATATATATATATATTTATATATATATATATTATTTCCTTAATTGTTTCCTGCAGTGGTGGCTTAGTGATCATTAATTGTTTTAATTTATGCTTATCATAAAAGGTCCTTATTCTACCTTCAACTTTAACCCTTATTTGTCCATCAGTTTCCCATATTGGGGGAATTCTGTGTTGCTATGATGGTGAAAGCTATGCTACCAGTATTATAGATACCAGCAGGGTCATCCATGGTCAATGGGATTCATTTGAGCTTCCAGACTAAGACAGACTTGGTTAGAAGCACCTGGTAGCCCACTCCCAAAACAATTAGCCATTGAAAACCCTATGAATAGCAGAGAAACACTGTCAGATATATTAACAGAAAATGAGCCCTCCTAGGCTGGAAGGCATTAAAGAAACAACTGGGGAAGAGTTGCCTCCTCAGTCAAATCCACCTTAATGATGGAAATGGAGTAAAGTGCCAGGAACCTTCATTGGCTAATGTAGTTCAAAATGAGAGGGAACAACTGTAAACATCCACTAACAATTGCAATTTGGAATGTATGTAGTACAAATGAATCTAGGAAACCTTGAAATCATCAAAAGGGAAATGGAGCACATAAACATAAACATTCTAGGCATCAATGAGTTAAATGGACTGGCATGGGCCATTTTGAATCATATAATCATGTGGTCTATTATGCCAGAATAACAAATTAAAGAGAAGTGGGTTGCATTCATCATCAAAAAAAGACATTGCAAGATCTGTCCTGATGTACAATGCTGTCAGTGACAGAATAATATCCATAGGCCTGCAAGGAAGGCCAGTTAATATGAATTTTACTCAAATTTACACATTCATCACAAAGGCCACCAATGAAGAAGAGGAAGGTTTTTATCAGCTTCTGCAGTCTGAAATTGATTGAACATGCAATCAGGATGCACTGATAATTACTGGTGACAGGAATGCAAAAGTTGGAAACAAAGAAGACTTAGTAGTTGGAAGATATACCCTTAGGGATAAAAACAATGCTGGAGATCACAAGATAGAATTTTGTCAAACTAACAAACTTTTCATTGCAAGTACATTTTTTCACCAACATAAATGGTAACTGTACACATGGAATTCACCAGATGGAACATACAGGAATAAAATTGACTAGATTTGTGATGAGAGATGGTGGAAAAACTGAATATCAAAAGTCAGTATAAGACCAGGTGCTGAATGTGGATCAGAGCATCAACTGTTCATATGCAGGTTCAAACTGAAACTTGAGAAAATTAGAACAAGTGTATGAGAGCCAAGGTATGACTTTGAGTATATCCCACCTGAGTTCAGGGACCACCTCAAGAACAGATATGATACATTAGTTAAGAATGACAGAAGACCAGGCAAGTTGTGGCCTGACATCAAAGACATGATTCATGAGGAAAGAAAAAGGTTATTAAAATGACAGGGAAAAAAAAGACCAAATTATGTGTCAAAAGAGACCCTGAAACTTGCCCATGAAAGATAAGCAGCTAAAGTAAAAGGAAGACATGACAAGTTTAAAGAACTTAACAGAAGATTTCAAAGGGCAGCTCAAGAAGACAAAATCAAATACTATAATGACATGTGCAAAGAGCTGGAGATAAAAAACCAAAAAGGAATAACACACTGTTTTTCTCAAGCTTAAGGAACTGAAGAAAAAATGCAATCCTTGACTAGCAATAGTGAAGAATTCTACAGGAAAATATTAAATAATGCAGTAAACATCAAAAGAAGATGGAAAGAATACACACAGTCATTATACCAAAAAGAACTGGTGGATGAACAACCATTTTAAGAGTTTGCATATGATCAGGAACCAATGGTACTGAAGAAATGTGGAAGCTACCTTGAAGGAATTGGAAAAACTGAAGGCTCCAGGAATTGATGGAATACCAAGTAAGACTTTCAACAAACATATGCAGCACTGGAGGTGCCCACTTGTTTATGCCAAGAGACTTGGAAAATAACTACCTTGCCAACTGACTGGCAGAAACCCATATTTGTGCCTATTCTCAAGATAGGGGACCCAATTAAATGTGGAAATTATCAAACTATATTATTAATATCTTATGCAGGTAAAATTTTGCTAAAGATCCTTTAAAGTGAATGAAGCAATATATAGACAGGGAATTGTTTGAAAATCAAGCTGGATTCAGAAGAGAGTATGGAACCAGGGACATCATTGCTAATGTCAGATAGATATTGGCTAAAAATAAAGAATATCAGAGAGATGTCTATGTTTTATTGACTGTGCAAAGGCATTTGATTGTGTGGATCACAACAAATTATTGATAACTTTGTGAAGAATGAGAATACCAGAGCATTTAGTTGTACTCAGGGATTTGTATATGGACCAGTAGGCAGTTGTTTGAATAGAACAAAGAAACACTGCCCGATTTAAAGTCAGGAAAGGTGAGTGTCAGGGCTGTATCCTTTCATCATACCTCTTCCATCTGGATGCTTAGAAAATAATCCAAGAAGAGATTTTATAAAGAAGAGTGTGACATCAGGATTAGAGGAAGACTCAGTAACAACCTGCATTATGCAGACGACACACCTTTCCTTGCTGAAACTGAAGAGGATTTGAAACATTTACTGATGAAGATGAAAGAACACAGCCTTCAGTATGGATTGCACCTCATCATCAAGAAAACAAAAATCCTTATTACTGGGTCAGTATCACGATACATGGGGAAAAAATTGAAGTTGTCTAAGATATTACTTTACTTGATCCTACAATCAACACCCGTGGAAGCAACAGTAACGAAATCAAAACACGCATTGTGTTGGGAAAAAACTGTTGAAAGACCTCTTCAAAATGTTAAAAAGTAAATGTCATATTGAAGACCATGGTGTGCCTGACTAATGTCGTGACATTTCTAGTCCCATCATATATTTGTGATAGCTGGGCATGGAATAAGGGAGACAGGAGAAGAATTGATGCTTCTGAATCATGGTGCTGGAGACGAATATTTAATATACCATAGACTGCCAAAAAACCAACAGATCCATCTTAGAAGAAGTGCAACTAGATTGCTTCTTGGAAGCAAGGATGGTTAGACTGTGCCTTACATTATTTTGGACATGTCAGGAAGGATCAATCCCTTGAGAAGGAAATTATGTTTGTGAGAGTCTGGAATCTGAAAGGAAATAGGAGTCAATGAAAAAGGTCAAGATCCTCAACTACATGGATTGATGTAGTGTCTGCAGCAATAGGTTTAAGCATAAAAATGATCACATGCCTGACATGGTGTCAGGGAATGTTTTATTCTGTTGTACATAGGGTTGTATGAGTTGGACCCAACTTGATGGCACCTAACAACAACAATAACAATATATGCACCTTAGGTACACATATACATGTACACACACACACATAATGTTGTTGTTAGGTGCCATCGAGTTGTATCCAACTCATAGTGACCCTCAGCAGGTTTTCAATGGCTGACTGTTTTTGCCACATCCTTCTTCATCTAATGTTGGGATATTCAATTTCATAAAAAATACACTATTGGACATAAAGGGACAGATAAGTCCAGATACAATGATATTCGGTGACATTAATATCCCAGTCTTGTCAATAGGTCACCCAGACAAAACCCAACAAAAACTTTACAGTTAAGCTCTACCATAGATCAAATGGACTTGTCAGACTTTAAAGAGTATTCTATCCAACAACTGTAGCATACACTTTCTTCTCATCAGCCAGTGGAACTTTCTCCAAAATAGATAACATTTTGTACCATAAAGCAAGTGTTAAAAATACCCAAAAAATTGAAATAAATTCTTATATTTTATCAGATCATAATGGAATAAAATTAGAAATAAATAGCAAGAGAAACTACAGAAACTATACAAATACATGGAAATTGAACAATAAGCTTTTGAATGATAACTAGGTCTGTTATGGGCTGGGGTGTAGCTCAGTTGGTTGAATGTTGCTCTGTATTCTCTGAGACCCTGGGTTTGATCTCTAGCTAGCACCGCAAAAATAGGAGGAGGACCTGTCAGCTCACTCCTGAAACAACCAGCCATGGAAAACTGATGGATAGCAGAGAAGCACTGACATAGTGCCTGGCACAGTGTTGGGGAGTGTTTCATTCTGTTGTACATAAGGTAGTTATGAGTCAGACCTAACTCGATGGCACCTAATAACAACAACAACAAGGTCTGTCATGGGTTTAATCTAAAATGTCCCTGAAAGGTCTTGTGTTTGAATGTTTGGTCCTCATGTGGTGACACTGTTTTGGAATGCTGTGAACTTTTACAGGTGGGACCTAACTGGTTGATGGAGTTCACTTGGGGCAGACCTTTGGAAGATTTACTCAGGTTCCCTGCTTTAGTTGCTTGTTCTCTGCTTCTTGCTCCCATGATGTGAAGAAGCCCCCTGGTACAGGCCTTGCCATTATGCTTTCCTTCCACTATAGACTGAAACCTTGAAACCATGACCCAAAAATATCTTGAAGTTGTTTCTGTCAACTATTTTGCCACAACAATGTGCAATCTCACTAATACAGAAAATTGGTATCAGAAAGTGGACTTGTTGTACCAAACCCTTACCATGTAGTTCTGAGACCATTAGGACTAGTTTGTGGGAGGAGTGTGAAAGAGTTTGGAGATGAAGACTAAATATCTAAATCTAGAATGCTGTAAGCAGAGACTAATGGGTGGTTCTGGGGAGAGTTCAGAAGACCAGAACTCCAACTGAAATATGGACAGCAAAGACAGTGCTTACAGGGTTTTAGAGGCCTATTGGGAATTGTACTGGAGGCCATTTATGTTACATTCTGGTAAAGGGTCAGGCTGCTTTCTACCTGTGCCCTAAAAGTTTGAATGAAACTGAATTGAACAGTAATGGAGTAATTAACTTATGGGAGGAAATTTTAAGACAGCAATAGTAATGAGGCTCTGACATGGTTACTGCTTGCTTCTTTTATCCAGATTTATGATTTTAAAAAGGTACAAAAAGCAGAGCAGAAAGATTTAAAAAATGTGCAATCTAGCCAGAAAAGCCTTACACTTAAATTTGTGGACAAGGCAAGCTCAGGCATTGAGATTATAATTGTTAAAAAGATTAGCACTACTAAAGAGAAGCCAAGCACTTTGCTGAGGCTCAATAGGAGGAACAGGGCCCTGGGAGTAAAGCAGGAGTTGGCCAGACCACTTTCATTTAAGGCTTCAGGGAGGGATACTACAAAGTCTTTTGAAAGACTTTCATTTAATAAGAGAGAAGTTCCATGGGACCCTGATGCCAAAGACTTGTCTAGAGATATGTTCCCTTGGTTTCAGCCACCAAGGCATGGAGAGGCCACTGCAGCTGTGGTTCAGAGGGGCACAACTACTGCTCAAGCTGGCAGTACTTGTCATCATCCATGTCATATTGCAGGCATGCAGAATATTAAGAGTTACAGGGACATGACACTGCCGAAAAGCTTCCAGACAGTAACCTGTGAGGTCAAGCAGTGTGAGGCAGGATCATATTCCTTTAGAAAGTCCCTGATGAGCTGGTGTGAGAAGCTTTGAGAGTGGAGTCTAAACTACATTGGATACCCCAGGATGTTGTATATGCCTGCAATGTGGAATGTCTAAAAGGGATCTTTATAGCTGAGTGCCTTCATTAAAAAATAGAGAGATCTCAAATAAATCACTTAATAATGCACCACAGATTTTAGACAAGCAAGAGCTAGCCATTACCCAAAATTAGTAGACAGAAGTAATAAACATCAGTTTGGAAGTTAATGAAATGGAGATTTGAAGAGCAATACAAAACATCATTCAAACAATGAATTAGTTCTTTAAAAAGATAAACAAGATCAACAAACTCTCATCCAAACAGAAATAGAAAGATTACACCCAAATTAATAAACTTAGAAATAAAAAGGGGATATTAAAACAGATATTATTGAAATGCAGGAGGTCATTGAGAAATATTTGAAAGCTCATATTTGAATAAAATATAATATCAAGAAGAAATGGGATAAATTTCTCAGTATATATGACCTACCAAAATTGAACAAGAGGATATAAACAACATAAATTCATCTAAAATGGACAATGATATTAAAGCAGTGATAATTTCCCAACAAAGAAAAGCCTGGGATCAGATACATTTACTCCTGAATTCCACAAGACCTAAAACAACTAACACATATGCTCCTCAACCATTCCAGAAAATAGAAGGGGAAGGACTTTTGCCAGTTTTACCCTAATACCAAAACTGGATAAAGACACAAATACAAAATAGAAAAAGAAACTAGAGGCCAATTTCCTTGATGAACATGGAAAAAAAATCCTCATGGAGGGAGAGGACTAGCAAAGAGAATCCAAAGTTGTGGAATGTGGGAAGGGGAAGGGAAATACCTTAAAGGGATAAAGTAGGGGAGGATAATCTCAATGTAAATGATGCACCTTTATGAGTACAAGGGAAAAATAGAGGACTATAACCCATAAATCCTTACGAGATTTACTACATATTAATCAAAGTTTTCCATAAACTTTTTAAGTTGATGAAAGTGTAACCAACCAAAAGTGATGTAACAGTTGCACAATGGAAAAAGTAAATGCTACATTATTCTCTATCCCCACCAACATTTATCAATAAGGCAAAAATTAAAAAAACCTCAAATGACAAAAAACCCCACAAAACAACAGTAACAACAACAACAACAACAACAAAAACCATAATAAAAATCCAAAAACCAACTAATCAAGCAAATAAAAAAACTTGTGACAATTTCTTTGTGGTTGCACTAGTATTGGGGGTGTGTTAAGTGGAGGGAGTAGCAGTTAGAGGAACTCTCTGGTGATTGGGAGAGGCCAAAATGGCACTGAGATCTGTACTCTGTTTTCAGGTTCTGCCCATTCACAGATGCCCTATGGAATGGAGGAGGGCTTGAGGATGTGAGTTTTCTATTTAATTTTAGAGTAAGTTTTCTTGGCTCTTAACTGCATGTTGTACTGGTGAGAGGTAGTTCACACAGTATGGGTGATGCTTTGGGAAGTCAGATATTTCCAGGATCTGTATGTCAGTGTTCTGGACCACCACCAATACTCTCCCAAAGTTTTCATCAAATTGGCTCTGGCTTCTCTCTCTCTATGCAGTTGATTCGCCAATTACCCTTTTATTTGTATTGTGAGCACCAGGTACCCAGATATTTTCTGCCAGGAGGCTGTAATATTCATCAGCTCTCATATTCTTTATAGTCCATGCATCACTACCATATTCTTTACAGTATGTGGCACACCACTCTACCCAGAACTGTTAGATTATCTTCACTAGTGTCTTTGGTGCCTGATTATTTTGGCCCTTTGCTCTCTGATCTCTATTCTTTCTGCTACTAGCCTGCTTTACCCCAAGTGGTTACATTTCAGGCAGTAAAACCCCTTGGGGGGAGTCACTTATTTGTACTGCTCCAAGCAGAGGGTTGGGGTGTACTCATATGATATTTTCTCCTCTCCTTTGGTCCCCTCTCTGTGTGATGGACCACTGTTATCTCAGAAACCCCAGTGCGATGTAACTCAGTGAGAGCTGTGGGGGCTAGTCTTGTGCTTAAGATTGCTAGGTCCTTTTCAACCAGGTGGAGTGGGTTGTTTACCTTGAGGGAGAGGCAGTGTTTCCCTCCCCTCTGAGGATGGCACACAAGGGAGTTGTGTTCTTAATTTCTGCTGTGTAGTTTTTGTTCCTCTGTGTGTGTTCAGTTGTGGTAAACTGATTGTGGTTTCTGATTCAGTTTCTTTCTCTCTCCTGACATTAGAGTTTCTCTTTACTGCTCTGGCATTTTTCATTCAGAGAGTTACATGGAGGCTCCCTCTAATTCATCAGCTTCCTGGAAACCCCAGGTGTTTTTCATTAAAAAGGCAATTCAGAGGCAGTTGTCTAACATTATAGCTTCCTGAAGAGTTAGGGCAAACAAGCAGCAGACTCCAAAACCTAAAAATCTGTGGAATTCAATCTCTATATGGTTTGTTGAAAAGTTTTGGCATACTGAACTCACACATGAAATAATAAAACAATGTAGGACAATTGAGATTATCTAATCTAAGAAACAGAAAAACATGAATAAAAAGTTTCAGAGACCTCTAGGACTCCATCAAGTATATCAACTTATACATACTGTGAGTTATAAGAAAGTAAAGAGAGGGCCAGTAAGCATATTTGGAATAATAATGGCTTTCAACTCTCCAAATTTGATAAAAATATTATTCTACACATTTGAGAAGGTTTGCAAGTTCCAAATAGCATAAACTTCAAAGATCTACACTAAGAAAACTTATATTCAAACTATCAAAAAACAGAGAGAATCTTGAAAACTGCAAGAAAAATAATAACTGATCAGGTATATGGGATTCTCAGTAAGATTAACCTTACAGTTACAAATGAATAACATTATGTGATTCTATTTATGTGAAATGCTCAGAATAGTAAATCTATAGGGAAAGAATATAGACTGATATTTACCTGGGGCTAATAGTGTGGAGGTGAGGCATAGTGTGTGCCTGCTGATGCATATAAGGCTACTTTCTGTGATGATAATAAAATGTAAAATTGATAGTACTGATGTTTGCACAACTCATACCTGTGTTAGAGATCATTGAATTGTGTACTGTAAAATAGTGAATTCCATATTGAAATTCCATCTCACCCCAGTCCTAATGGCCACTGTCAAAGAAACAAAAACAGCAAATGCTGTCCAGGATGTGGGGAAAAATAAATACTTTTACATTGTTGGCAGGAAGGTAAATTAGTGCAGCCACTATGGAAAACAGTAGGGAGCTTCCTCAACAAATTAAAAATAGAACTACCATATGATCCAACTATATCATTCCTGGGTATATACCCAAAGAAAACTAAGGCAGCACACATAAGAGGTACATTCATACTTATTTTTATCATAGCAGTTTTCCCAATAACCCAGCTAATGAATCAACCTAGTTTCCAGGAAACAGATGAATGGAATCTATAAAGAATATATATATAATATATTATTACTTTTATTATTATTATTATATATATTCTTATATATTATTTATTATTATGTATTATATATTATTATGTTGTTGTTGTTAGGTGCTGTCGAGTCAGTATCCGACTCATAGCAACCCTCATAGGGTTTTCAGTGGCTGACTGTTTCTCGGGATTGCCTTGGGAGGGATTGCTATGTCCTTCTCCCATTTTCACGGTGCTGGGAATTGAACTCGGGACCTCAGAGACTGCAGCGCAGCGCTCTACCCACTGAGCTAAATCCCAGCCGCATATATTATTATATATTATATATATTTTTTATAGAATATATATATTCTTTATATATATTCTTTATAGAATTACTACTGTGAACATTTCACATAAATAGAATCATATAATATTAGTCATTTGTAACTGTAGGTTTTATTAGGTTGTGGGCAGGTATCAGTAAAACATTCCTTTTCATTGCCCAATAATATTCATTGTATAGGTACACTATGTTTTGCTTATTCATTCATCAGTTAATGAACATCTGAGTTGCTTCCCCTGTGGCTATTACAAATAATGCTGGTATAACCTCCATGTACAAGATACCATGTGGATATTTGTTTTCATTTCTCTTGAGTATACACCTAGGATTAAAATTCCAGGGTCATATAAAATTCTGTTTTTAACTATATAAATATATAAATAATGATGGTAACAACAACAACAACAACAACAACAACAACAACAACAAGAACAACAATAAAATATGACCTGAAAGTCTTAGAGGGACTACTAAGGGAGGGTAAGGGGACAAAGTAAAGGGGAGAGATGGGAGTGTAAGAGAAGATAGTCGGAGGCAGTCATAGTGGCACATACCTATAATCCTAGCACTTGGTAGACAAGGCAGGAGACCATGAATTCAAGGCAAGCTAGGGCTACATAGTGAGCTTTTGTCTCAACAAACAAACAAGAAAAACAAAAGAGTGTAGT
>VMDO01034085.1:0-17328 GCA_007922755.1 Pedetes capensis | reverse complement strand
TGACCTGGATGAGAAATCAGGGATCACATCTCACTTGCTAGATAAACAGATTACAGGATGTAGGAGAGATTATTATGACTTCTTGTTGTTGTTATCTGCCATCAAGTTATGTCAGACTTTTAGTTGACCCTTATAGAGATTTCTTTCTTTCTTTCTTTCTTTCTTTCTCTCTCTCTCTCTCTCTCTCTCTCTCTCTCTCTCTCTTTCTTTTTCAGTACTGGGGGTTGAACCCAGCGCCTCGCGCTTGCATGCTTTCCAAGTGCTAGACCACTGAGTTGCTGCCTCCAGCCCATTTTTTTACTTTTTGAGACAGGGTCTCAATAAATTATGCAGACTGCCTCTGGTCTCAAACTTGCAATCCTCCTGCCTCCACTTCCTGAGCCACTGGGATTACAGGCATGTGCCACTGTGCCCGGCCCCTTATAGGGTTTTCAATGGCTGATTGATTTGTGATTGCTTGGGAAGTGGATTGCCACATCTTTTTCCCATTTTTGTGGTGCTAGGCATTGAACTTGGGACCTCAGAGATTGCAGAGTGGTGCTCTACCAGTTGAGCTAAATCCCAGCCCAACCTAGAAAAATTTTAATGGTAGATGTTACGGTCTACTTTTATGACCAGTATAGCACCATTCTGGTCTCAAGAATCTCTCAGCCACAAGAGTAGGAAAGAATACACCGGATGATATTAGAATCACAAATTTTATTCTTTGAAAGTATTGAAAGGGTTAATCGCCTTATCATGATCAGAAGAGGATGATTGCCTACAGAAGGGCCATAATGCGTGGTTCTCAGGACAGGAATAAGTACTCTAAACCTTGAGTTAAACAAAAGTTGGTCCATTTTTTTTTCAGCACTGAGGAGCTGAACTGAGGAGTCCACACATACTGAGCAAGTGCTCTACCACTGAGCTGAAACTTCAGCCTTTTCCATTTTTTATTTTGAGACAGAGTCTATACATTGAGTAGGCTGTCTGTGGCCTTCAACTTGTGATCATTCTGTCTCAGCCTCCTTAGTAGCTGGGATTACATGTGCCACAGTGCTGGCTGCTGGTCCATTGTTAACATGGGTAGTATGGAATTTTCAGGGAGGTCTAGACACCTCTGTGTCCCTATCCCTCTTTCCTCATAGTCAAGACATACTGGATAGGACAGCTAGGACAAAAGTCACATTTATGCCTTCGAAGGAAGGAAAGCAATATGATAACTTGCTGTATTGTCCAGTTTCCACCACATATATAAAATTTCCAAGAATGTTTCACTCTCTGTTGTAGTGAATTTCCAAATAGCATAAAGCACTCTAATACATAATAATGCATTTCTTTTTTCCCCTAGCCTGTTGGTGCAGGCTGAGACCTACTAGACCCCTGGTGGAAGAAATGATTAATAGTATCAGAATGACATCCTTGAGGGACTGATCTGTATCTCTGGGAGAACAATAATTTACCTTTATAGAACAAAAAGCACCACTAGACTGAGACTTGAGCCACTTTATTGCATCCTGAAAAAAATGGAACCAAAAGAACAGCTTTAGTATCACAGTCAGGCAACATGCCAATAAGACAATGGTTGGAGAGCACTTGGCAATCTTTAGGGAAACACCAGCTGAATCCATTATGTTCATTCCACAATGCAAGCAAAGTCTGGGCAAGTGGAAGACCAACTGAGACAAATGTAGTTGGAAAATAGTAATAAAAAATCATGAAATGGAGCAAATATAGTTAGAAATCAGTGATAAAAATTCTTCAGGAAACTTGGGGATTTATTTGGGTTTGTGGACCAAATGAAAGAAACTGAAATATATAGGGCAGTAGTATTCCATGTGTAGTCCCTAGAGCAGCATCAGTCTGAGAACTTATTAGAAATGCAAAGTTTTGATCATCAGAAACCCTGGTAGGGGTGCTCAGGAAGTTGTGCTTTAACTAGTGTTGATTTTGAGAACCAATGGTTCCAGAAATAGATATTAAGAGGCACTTATTAAGTATAGGTGAAGAGGAATTATATATTTACTCTGTATAGATGAGAAGAGCAACAAAAAATTTAAACAAATGTACTATAAGTATATTTCTTGGAGCTATGTTTTTAAAAAGCCAGTTCATGACACATTATTGAGTCATGAAACACAACTGAGTCCCTGTCAGCATTTAGAAAACTTAGATTGGAAAATATATGTTTTATAGTTATAGTTTGAATCTTAAATGTCCTCCAAAGTCCATGTGTTGAGGTTTGGTCCCCAGCCTGTGGCACTACTGGGAGGTAGTGGAACCTTTAGGAGATAGGACTTAGTAGGAGGAAGTTAGGTCATAGGAGCATGTGCCCTTGAAGAGGATTGTGGGACCCAAGCTTCTCCTTTCTCTGTTTCCTTCCCTGCTGCCATAAGGTAAGCAGATTTGTTCTACCATATGCTCCCTGTCATGATGTGCTGCCCTACCACAGCCCCCAAAGCCATGGAACCAAACAACCATCGACTGCCACCTCTGAAATAGTAAGCCCAAATCAATCTTTCCTCCTTATAAATTCATTTTCTCTGGTATTTTGTCACAGCAATGGAAATATGACTAACACACAGAGCCTCAAAGTCATGAAAAACTGGGTTCAAGTTCAGGGGTGGGTTTGTTAAAATTTAAAGGGTTCAGTTTAGGTTCAGGTTTCAATTCCATATGTAGATAGTAGAGATTCAAACCAAGCCCAAACCCAAACCATGAACCTGTTCTGATTCAAGCATACTTTTAATTTGTTCTGAACTCAGTTTTTTTTCAAACCCAGTGAAAAATTGGGTTTGGGTTCAGGTGTTAATGTTTATTTTTTGCAACACTGGCTATTTAAAAATTGAAAAAAAAAACCTGAACATTTATTTGTCTATCTTATACATAGGATTGCCTGCAGCTGTAGCACTGTAGCATCCCATCCCATCAGATCTCAGAAGCTAAGCAGGGTCAGGCCTGGTTAATACTTAGATGGGAGACCACATGGGAACACCAGGTGCTATAGGCTTGGGAGACGGACCCACAACCCACTCCCAAAAAGCAGTCAGCCATTGAAGACCCTATGAACAGCAGAGAAGCACTGACAATAATGTTTCATTTGTTGTACTTAGGGTCGCTATGAGTTGGACACCGAATTGACAGCACCTAACAACAACAAAACACATAGCATTGAAATTTTAAACCCAAACCCAAACTATCTAAATTTTCACATATTGAACCTGAACCTGAACTCAACTTGTGGGGGGTAGTTGGAACCCTGCTAACATATATACTTAGGGTATTTTCTTCTTAAAATATTTAAGTGTCTATCTTTGTGTATGAGTGTGTGTGTGTGTGTGTGTGTGTGTGTGTGACAGAGAGAGAGAGAGAGAGAGAGAGAGAGAGAGGAACAGAGATAGGGATATAAAAATTATTTTTTACCTTAGAGATTTAAAAAATTTGCCAGCCATGGTGGCGCATGCCTATAATCCCAGCAACTCAGGAGGCAGAGGAAGGAGGATCGCAAGTTGGAGACCAGAGGTAGTCTGCATAATTTAGCAAGACCCTGTCTCAAAAAAAAGTCAAAACAGTAAAAAAAAATGGGCTGGGCATGCAGCTCAGTGGTATAGCACTTGCAAAGCATGCAAGTGTGGGGCCCTGGGTTCAACCCGCAGTACCGCAAAACAAACAAACAAACAAAAATGCAAAAGCTACTTCGTAAAGGCAGTGATTCTTCAACTTTGACATAAGGATTTCCTGGGTGTGTAAAAAACAAATTTCCAGGTCCCAAGCAGATTTTGGTACACTAAACCTGAGGTGCAACCCAGGAATCTGCATTTTAGCAATCACTTCAGGTGATTCTCATTTAGGTCTATAATTCCATGTGTTCCTAGAGTAACACCTATATCTAATATTAATGACAAAAATTTACTGTCAGACTAAATATTTTTAGCCCAAATTACATGCAAGGCTAAAGGCTGTGGAGTTTTCAGGGTTGGATTGGATTTGAATCTTTCCCTCAAAGAATATTTAACATTTTTTAAAAGCCATCTTTTTTTGTAGGCCTGCCTGATTTCAAGTTTGCAAAAGAAATACAGGATAAAATATCCCAGGGGGGTTTGTTTGCACCTTAAAATCCAATTTGTTGTTGTTCTTAGGTGCCATCAAGTAGGGTCCGACTCATAGTGACTTTATGTACACAGAATGAAACACTCCCTGATGCTATGTCATGCCAGGCACTATGTCAGTGCTTCTCTGCTATTCATAGGGTTTTCAATGGTGAATTGTTTCAGAAGTGGATTTCCAGGTCCTTCTCCCTAGCTTGCAGCACCTGGTATTCCCAGGTGGTCTCCCATCCAAGAGCTAATCAGGCTGAACCTGCTTAGTTTCTGAGATCAGGTGGGATCGGATGCTGGGTTGCAATGGCTACAGACACAGTCCAATTAGTAAAATAAAACCTGTCTTGGGGCAATCAGAGTTTCTGCTAGCATAGGCAGTGCTTTTTTGAGCAGTTTAGAAGAAGTAGGCACTCTTGGCAAATGAATCAGGAAAAGACATAACTAATGTGTGGAACACCTAGAAAGAGATGCGCTTTCCTTCACACTAATGTACCTTCAGCCTCATGCTATGGCATTATTTGGTAGATTGCAACAAGATTCACAAATTATTCTCTCCAATACATGCTCTTTGGTACTACCTTCCCACACTAATCCCAAATGATCCTTTAGACTTGATTTAACCAATAGGCCCTCAGCAAACATGATATGAGCAGAGATTTGAAAAAGACTCATACCTCGTGGATTGCCCTCTTGCTGCTCTCAGTAAAACTTGTTACCAAGCAAACAAGCCCAGTTTAGCCAAATGGATGATGGGAGGCAGTAAGGAGTGAAGCTTGTAATCGCAGCTAAGACCATCCTAAATCATCCAGCTCCAGCCCACCTACCAGCTGACTGTAGATGTAAAAGCAAGCCAGCTGAGATCAGCTGAGCCAACCCAGCCCAGGAGAATCACCCAGCTGAGCCCAACCCAGATTGCTAACCTATAAAAATCATGAGGAGAAATAATAATCATTGTCTTAAGGCACTACATTTTGAGGTGCTTGAGTATTTAGTAAAGAGTAATGAAGCATTTAGCCAATGGTTAGAATTTAGCCCTTACTCAATTCCCCTAAGCCCAACAGGACACAAGCTATACCATTATGCAATGGTGCCCAAGGTGCAAAGCACCTCAAGTCTATAGGGAATTATCTCGACACCCCTGGGGTGGACCAGGATGGTGCCCAGGTTGAGGCTTGCTCAGTCCAGGCCGAGGTCTGAGCCCTCCCCAGATCCTGCCCTGTTCCTGCCCCTCCCACCTCTGGTCACCTTTAACCCAGGAACCTGGACTGGGACCTATTTGACTCACTAAAAGCCAATATGGCTGCCCAAGTCCCAGTTCACCTACTTTACCTACTTTACTCCTACCCGTGCCATTGAGTGATCCAAGATGAGTGAGTGATGCCATTGAGTGATCCCAGTTCACCTACTTCACCTACTTTACTCCTACCCATGCCATTGAGTGATCCAAGATGGCCCTCAAAGAGCCCAGTTCTGGTGTAACCTCCTTCAGTCTGATTGGCCTGGAGCCACCTGATTGGCTAAGAAAGGAAGCTGGGTGATTGGCCTGACCTGTGCCTAACTCCTCTATGAAAAATTTTATTTTTCAAATCCCTAGTTACATAACTGCCACACTCGGCATGAGCCGCTCCCTCATTGGTTATTACTGGGTCCACACCCCCTTCATAGAAGCTATATAAACCACCACTGAAACTACTAGCTTCCCCTTTTGTCCCTTATGTCCTTGGTCCTTCCCTATTCCCCTGCTCTCTGAGCCCTTTCAAACCTGACACTGGTACCCTACTCCTGAGGTCTGCAACCTCAAATACCACCAGTGAAGGCATCTGAGGACTACAAGCAAGACTCACTGTCAAGCCCAGGGCCTCCAAAGCAGCAAAGGCTCCAAGGAAGGCACAAAGAGCTCTCCGCTTTTCTTCCCCTGCCTTGGGAAAGAGGAGAGTAGAGAAGGCAAACTGCCAGAGGCAACATGAGACACACTGTAGGACACTTCCATCAAGCATCATGGTGCTGCACCCCCCTTTTATTCACCTTGGTAGGTGCAGCTTAATAAATTCTGTTCCTGTTTGTAAGAAGGCTCCTGAAGTCCTTCTTTGGTACCACCAGCTCTATTTCCAAGGGTCCCCGAGTACCTGTGTTGAGGCAAGCTCTGTTACCCAGCCAGGCTGGAGTGAACTCAAACACAAGTCTGACTAAGTTGCAGAGACTAGAGAGTAAATAATAATAAATCTCTTCCAGGTAGAATGGATGGATTTTGATTGACCATTCATGAGAGATTGGAACAACTTGAGAAGAGCCTGGTGAGTTGGGAAATAGGACCACCTAATGATAAGATCAGACTTGGTCAATACATAATGGATCGTACGGCATGACAAAAGTTCTGGATTGTTGGAATCAAGGTAGAGTCATTGTACACACACGTGGTCTTTTAAGCCTAAGCACTGTTTTGGACAATTTTTATAGAAAATTATAAATATTGAGACAGGTACACTTCTGTCGTACTTCAGTACTTCATTATCAATCTGGATCCCTGTGCAAACCATTCCGAAAATTTGTTCTTATGCAATCAAGCAGCTGGAAACAGCCAGACAAGCTCCAGTATCAGTTTCCTTCCCTAACCCAGTTTATACTCTTTCTCAGGCCATGAAATGTGAAGGGAAAAAATTGGAATCTCTCTTCCATTCTTTCTTCAATTTGGAAAGATTTCCTTTTCCTTTTAAATCTGAAATAGTTTCCTTTCATTTCAACAAATACATACACTGATGACAGAAAAAGAAAAATTATATCCCTGTATAGTTTCCTGTGTACAGGAATGAAGCCTGAGCTGTCTGGTTTATTGTTCTAAGTGGGAGCCAACAACAACTGAATGAACGATGAACTTGATTCACAGCAGATGACAAGACACACAGCTGCTGGTAGCACAAGAGAAGCATCTTATACACTTATTCAGGAAGGGAGGAAACCTGAAGAACACAGCAATGCTGGTATTTTCTAAGAGGATCCATGAATAGGACATTGCTGAAATGCAAAACCACTAGAATTAAGTGCAATAATTCACATGTATGAACGGATGTTCTTTGATCTGTGGAGAGGGCTCAGTAGCTTCTATCAGATTCCTAAAGGGATATTTGTCCTCATCACCTTCTCTAAAAAATAAGAACCACTATAGTAATAATGTCTTAATTTGTGAGCATCTGCATTCATTAGAAGCCTGCAGCAGTAGCCCTGTGGCATCTGATCCCGTCAGATCTCGGAAGCTAAGCAGGGTCGGGCCTGGTTAGTACCTGGATGGGAGACCGCCTGGGAACACCAGAAGCTGTAGGCTTGGGAGAACGACCTGACAACCCCCTCCCAAGAATCAATCTGCCATTGAAAACCCTATGAACGGCAGAGAAGCACTGACAATAGTGTTTCCCCTGTTGTACAGAGGGTCGCTATGAGTCGGATACCGACTCGACGGCACCTAACAACAACAACAACAAACATTCATTAGGTAATGACTTGGTTTTCTTCTTAAACCAGATCCCAACTATTCTTTACACACAAGTATTTTGCACTCCATTTGTAATGTGAATATTTTTCTCTCCATAGTCTCCTCTCTGATTTCTCTATAGTGTCATTTTTTCTTATGGGATTCTTTAATCTTTTAGAACATTTTTTTTCTGACTCCAAGACACATCTGATGCTCCCTACCTCTCTCCATGGTCCAAAAGAATGGCTCTGCATCATTAGCATCCTTTGGGATCTCCTGGTTCACTTCAGCTGCCAGAACCCTGCTTTCTATCTTCTTACATGTATTTTCTAGAGCAGAGATATTCAGAGTATTAGATTTCTCCTCAGTGTTCCCTAACATACATATAATGCATCTGGAGACTTGAATGTCCTCAAGTTTGGGATATGATTGTACAGAGAGTAAATCAGTCCCTTTCTTCATCCAAATCTCTGTGAGTTTAGAACACTGCTTACTTGTTACATTTGACCAAACACACCTAGGAACCCTCCTTAAAGAGATGCTGGATAGGAGGATAGGATTGTCAAAGATCTCCCCATCATGCCATACCAATGCTCTCAGAAAGGATCTGGAAGAAAGGGATGATGAAAGTCTTAATGAATGTCCTTTAGCTACAGGCTCGCCTGCTAGGGATTCTTCACTGAGAGTAGACAGTGTTCCATCATCAGCAAACTTGATTTCAATGGTTGAAACTGGTTTGGGAGCACAGGCAACCTATTTTAACAGTGAAGTTCTTTGATCCTCCATTCTGGGGAAACCTCAGGTGAGGTGATGTAGGATCTGCTCACTCTCAAGAGGAGTAGATTGAAGATGGATTTATGTGTTATCTTCCATTGTTTCTCATTTCAAAAACAGTGAAACCACATTACACAGAAAAAGTGGGACACACTATAAAGAAGAACAAAGAACTGCTACCTCTACTCCTGATCTACCATTCCCAACCAAAATTAAGATGTTGCTGTGTTTTAATCAAACAGTGAAATCTACTCTTTGTATATTATAAGACCTAGTTATCTCAACCCTTACTGGTTCTGGGTTATCCCATTCTTGGGACTTTTACAGTAATTTATTCTTCTCCTACAGAATTTCAAATTAGCTGGATACATGAGAAAAAAACTTACAGCAAACTAAATTAGGCTATGGGATAAAATTGAATGGCCTACTACACTTACTAGCTGTGCAACTTGGGTCATCTATTATCTGTGTTTTTCTCTATAAGATTAAAATAGTATTGTTCACTAGTTACATGTATTGTTGAAGAATTAAATATGACAATTTTTCAAAATGCATAGTAGAGTGGATGCTACATAGTAAGTATTCAATAAATACAGTCTATTAGTAGCTTGCCTGCAGCAATACCACTGTAGCATCCAATCCCATCAGATCTCGGAAGCTAGGCAGGGTCGGTCCTGGTTAGTACTTGGATGGGAGAACACCTGGGAACACCAGGTGCTGTAGGCTTGGGAGAAAGACTTGGAACCCACTCCCAAAAAACAATCAGCCATTGAAAATCCTATGAACAGCAGCAAAGTACTGACAACAGTGTTTTGCCTCTTTTACATAAGGTCTCTATGAGTCGGACACTGACTCCATGGCACCTAACAACAATTAGTAGCTTTTCTTGATATTTGTTGGTTTATGTTTTCCATGTACTATTTCCATCCCCCAAATTGTGACCTACATTGCCATGGGTCATGGTATCATGCCTAGTACTTTTTTTTCAGTACTTGGAGTTTGAACTGAGGGCCTTGCACATACTTTGCAAGTGCTCTACCACTGAGCTGCACCTATAGCCCATTTTTAATTTTTTAATTTTTAGTCAGAGTCTCACTAAATTTTGCAGGCTGCCTCAGGCCTCAAACTTGCAATCCTCCTGCCTCTGCCTCCCAAGTCACTGAGATTATAGGCATGCATAACCACACCTGCCAAATGAGAATAGTCTTCCTCATTATGCTCTCATCTTTGTATTTGTTGGAGATGTCATGTTAGCTGAAGGTGCCCTTGTGAGCCTACTCAACACTTCCATGGTTGTTGATCACCATCAATCAGGGCAACACATGTTAATTAAGTGCTTTACTGCTTTTGCACATGATTTATTAGATCTCTTCTCATTAATGTGTTTGATCAAAAAGAGAACTAATTAAGTGGGGAAAAGTGGTGGTAACACATACTTGGCATCAATTACTAAATATACAAGCTCTTAGAATGAGAGCCGGATCATTTACCCGTAACCCATCTGGGGGATCTCAGCTGATGGCAAACCAACTATTACAACCTCTAATTCTTAGATTCACTGTTATTTTTTGAAAAGTGATAGAGGGAAATTAATTTAATATTTACAATCAGAATACCAGTAGCTGGCAAAGAAAGACTGGAATTGTACAATCTTTTTATCCCTTAATCATAGAAAGTCAATAAACTCTTCTCAATTCAAAAACCTGTGATTTGTCCCTTAAATACCAGTACTATTAATTTATAAGAAAGACTTCTCAGCAAATAATGACTGCACAATTTGAAAGGTGAAAAAACAACCTATTGTAAGGGGAAAAGCTAACATTATTTCTTTTTGAATAACATGTTTTCTAATGGATGGATTCATAACAAGTTGGAAAGCAACTCTACAGGTCATTTTGTGTATCTTTCATTTTTCTGGACAGGATTATAAACAAAACTTCCTAGAATTTTCAACAAAAGCACATATCTTGAAGACTATTATTCAGGTTTTACAATTAATCTTGATATTCTGATGGGTCTGTAAGATGAAGGTCATCATCTCCTATCCTCAGAGATATTAGATGCTATTAGTTTGAAGTATCTTAAGGTCAATAATTTCAATTTTTGGAGTCAATTGAAAGACATTCAGACAGTCCTCATAAATCACTTTTTGAACAAAGTATAAACATACAAATAAATTGGATGCTCCCATCAGGGAATATGCAGTTACAACAATTCTGATTTAGAATATTATCATAAGAATAGTTCATCTGACTCTGATTATGAAGCTAATTTTTAAATCTTGCAATTTATTACTATCTAATTTTGAGGATTTCAACCTTTATACTGAGCAAATAATTTGAGAAGGTGGACTTTATGAAGACAAACATGGCATCATGATTGGAGTAAGACTCATTAACAACCTGCGTTATTCAGATGACAAAACTTTGTGTGCTGAAATTGAAGAAGATTTGAAGCATTTACTGATGAAGATCAAAGAACACAGCCTTCAGTATGGATTGTGCATCAACGTTACAAAAACAAAACCCTACAACTGGGTCAGTAAGCAACTTCATGATAAATGGAGAAAAGATTGAGGTTGTCCAAGATTTTGTTTTCCTTGGTTCTACAATCAACACCCATGGAAGCAACAGTCAAGAAATCAAAAGACACATTGCACTGGGAAAAGTTGTTGCAACAGATCTCTTTAAAGTGTTGAAAAGTAAAGGTGTCACATTGAAGACAAAGGTGTACCTGACTCATGCCGTGCTATTTTCAGTTTCATATGTTTGTGAAAGCTGGACATTGAATAAGGGAGAAAGGAGAAGAATTGATGCATTTTAATTATGGTGCTGGAGGCAAATATTGATTATACCATGAGCTACCAAAAGAATCAACAGATACATCCTAGAGGAAGTGCAACCAGAATGCTCTTTAGAAGGAAGAATGGCTAGCCTATATCTTGTGTAGTTTGGACATGTTGTCAGGAGGGAACAATCCCTGAAGAAGGACACCATGTTTGGGAGAGTAGTGGGTCAATGAAAAAAGGAAGACCTTCAACTAGATGGATTGGCACAGTGACTACAACAGTGGGCTTAAACTTAAAAAAGATCATGTGTCTGGCACAGACTCAGAGTGTTTCATTCTGTTGTATATAGGGCCACTATGTGTTGGACCAAACTCAACAACACCTAACTAGAACAAGAACAATTTTGAGGATATTTTTACCTTCAATATTCTACCTTTTTTTAGAAAAAATTGTACATAAAGGTCTTTTTTTTAAAAAAGGCCACAATGCAAAAGTGAAATTGCCATTTATAAGCTAGAATGAGACATATTAAATGGGAGATAGAAATTTTGACTTAAAATGAAAACAACAAAGCTAATTTAGTAAGTGCTTTGATTTCTAAAAAATCTGCTTCAAAATATTAATGGTTGTGACTCTCTTAATCATAAGTTTTTATCCTCTTCTCTGTCCTTCAAATCAAATTCTACAATAAAAGTGGATTAACTTTGAAATTAAATGAAGGGGCTATTTTTACAAATGTATTTCTATAAAGTTGAAATAGAACAAATTAAAAATACTATTAGTCTTCATCTTTTTAAAGTTTATGTAAGTAGGTTTCTGTATATTCCTGATTTAACTTTGGGAGTAGGGTGATATCATACTAAAATTGGAAGTAGCCTCAACAAACATCAATGTTCCCAAAATAAACTCCATGGAACATTAATATTGTGAGATGGTCCTTATCAAAAAGAGTTCCACATTAAATAAGACTGGGAAACTATACTCACTACATTCAGAGACTCTGCCTAAAGTATCCAAGAAGCCTGACACTAATAAAAGTTGGATAAGTATGTTTAACCCAGTATCTGTCCACCTACTTGACCATAGACAGTAATTTCCTACATATTTCTAATTAACATCTTGTCACATTTTAGAAAATGCTTATTTTGACCAATTGTCTACAGAAGGAAACTTATTCAGAGAGCTGTTGCCCAGATCCAACAACAAGTTAATAGCCATGTTGGCACTGGAAGTTGAGAAAGGTGTGCATCAGGGCTGTATACTTTCACCCTATCTCTTCAATTTATGTGCTAAGCAACTAATCCAAGAAGCTGGACTTCATGAGGAAGAACACAGCATCAGGATTGGAGGAAGACTCATTAATAACCTGCATTATGCAGATGATACAACTCTGCTTGCTGAAAGTGAAGAGGATTTAAAACATTTACTGATGAAGATCAAAGATCATAGACTTTCATATGAGTTGCAAACATCAATAAAACAAAAATCCTTATGACTAGGTCAGTATGCAACTTCACAATAAATGGAGAAAAGATGGAGGTTGTCCAAGATTTTGTTTGCTTGGCTCTATAATCAACACCCGCAGAAGCAGCACTCAAGAAATGAAAAAACGAGCTGGGCATGGTGGCACACGCCTGTAATCCCAGGGGCTTGGGAGGCGGAGCCAGGAGGATTGCAAGTTCGAGACCAGAGAAAGTCTTTGTAACTTAGCAAGACCCTGTCTCAGAAAGTAAAGAAAAAAAAAGGCTGGGGGTGCAGCTCAGTGGTCCAGCACTTGCAAAGCATGCAAGCGCGAAGCTCTGGGATCAACCCCCATTACCACACACACCCACAAAAAAAAAAAAAAAGAAAAGAAAAGAAATGAAAAGACGCATTGCTCTAGGAAAAGCTGTGGCAAAAGATCTCTTTAGAGTATTGAAAAGCAAAGATGTCACATTGAAGACGATGGTGCGTCTGACTCATGCCATGGTATTTTCAGTGGCATCATATGGTTGTGAAAGCTAGACATTGAACAAGGGAGACAGGAGAAGAATTGATGCTTTTGAATTGAGGTGCTGGAGATGTCTATTGAATATACCATAGACTGCCAAAATAACCAACAAATCTGTCTTAGAGGAAGTGCAACCAGAATTCTCCTCGGAAGCAAGAATGGCCAAGCTGCGTCTTACATATTTCAGACATGTAGTCAGGAGAGATCAATCCCTGGAGAAGGACATCATGTTTGGGAGAGTGGCAGAAGAGGAAAACCCTCCACCAGATGGATTGACACAGTGTCTGCAACAATGGGCTTAAACATAAATAAGATTGTGCTCCTGGCACAGAATTGGGAAGTGTTTCAATTTGCTGTACATAGGGTCACTATGAGTCGAACTTGACTCGATGGCACCTAACAACAACAGAAACAAACACCAATATTCAACACTCTCACTCAGGGATAAAGAGGTATCATTTTTCCCCTCTACATCCACCGAAGAGTTCTTTCTTCACCTCAAGGAAACAGAGCAGGGAAGATTCTTTCTGACATCTCCTTACGAGACTTAAGTCAAACTAACACTGATGCACCCTCTTGCCTTAGAACATTTGGATGATTATGAACAGACTTAAATAGTTCATCAACTGACCCACTTAAGAAGGAAAATTCTGCCTCACCAATTGCTATTCCAACTCTTGCTAATTTGAAATCCCTCCCAATAACCTTGAGGTAAAGGATTTTTGTTTTGTTTTAACACTAATGCCTCTTGAAGGCCATTTATGTCACACTTCAAGAATTTTTTCTCATTACCTGAGAAACTGTGAGAGTGAAAAATCTCTATCCTTCTGGGAGCTAAAATGGAATGTATGTTCAGAACAGTTCCTGCTTATCTCCACTCATTCTATTTTCTTATTATACACAGTTTAAGTGATTAGTCATGCAGGCCTATAACATCATCCATCTCCAATTTGGAGAATTTTTCCCAGTGATAGTAAATTATTTGTTGCTTACCTAGTTGCGTACTTACTTGCTAGAAAATCCAGGCTTCCCCATGTTTCCTTCATTGCATTGTTAGTTTCCATTTTTTCCTTTATTTTTCTTCCTTTTCTAATATCCTAAGACACATAAAGAATAGTTAGCATTTCTGCATGACAATATTATCCTCCTCTTCTTTCCATTGTCTGCAGACCTTGCTGTTGGAGATGTTAAGAAATGCAGCATCTCAGATTCCACTCAGTCCTACTAAGTCAGACTGTGCATTTTAACGTGGCCTCCATGGGATCTGTCCAATCTTAAAATAAGGGAAGCTTTGGCATAGAGTATGTTTCAAAGCAATAATATAATTTGGGAGTCAGAAGCTAGAATTACATTTATTTACCAATCCTTTTGAACTCAAGCTTTTTATTTTGTTCTGAAATATCTACCAAAGCTAATGTATTAGGTTGCTGTTGTTGTTGTTGTTAGGTGCTGTCGAGTCGGTATCCGACTCATAGCGACCCTCATAGGGTTTTCAATGGCTAAGTGCTTCGGGATTGCCTTGGGAGTGGATTGCCAGGCCCTGCTCCCATTTTTGCAGTGCTGGGAATTGAACTCGGGGCCTCAGAGACTGCAGCACAGCACTCTACCCACTGAGCTAAATCCCAGCCCATGTATTAGGTAAGTGAGCTTTTAATTTTGCTAACTAGAAACAAATGGAGACTTTCTGAAACATTTCAAAAGGAACAAAAATATATAGCTCACATGACTAATTGAGTCAAATTTTCTCTGATATCAAATAAGCTAACAGGCAGCCTTCTTTTCCTCTAGGAACTGACAACCAAAGCTGGACAGCACAGTTGAGCAGTCAACCAGAATGCTATAGGGGTGTGGATGGAATCAATGCAACCCTTTCATTTCCTCATATGGAACCATCCTAAGTAAAGCACTTGTGTGCATAGCAAAGATGAAATCAGTTCCTAGCTTTAGTCTCTTTGGGTATTTCCATTCTGTGATTTCCCTTAAGCTTAATTCTTGGGACTACTGGGGGAAAGGAAATCAAGTTTTTAACACTTCCTTGATTTAAACCAAAAAGAAGTCTGATTTTCTTCAGGATACCAAGAAATGGTATATGTCACTGTGCACTAATCTTATTTGATAAGGCCTAGATCGACTTCTTTTTTCCATGCATTTTGAAGTGATGTGCCTTAGCAGTAGCTTTCTCTAAGGAGTTTTATATGAGCAGCTCATTACACCACAAAAAAAATCCGTATGAGGTGAAGGGATCAATATTTATTGTGTTCCATCTTAAAGCTGATAGAGACCTTTCATGGGAAGAGCTACACATGGTGAGTTGAATTGCAGATTACTAGATTTTTGCTAAATACCCTATGTAGTAGTGTCCTTATTAAACTCTGTTTTTAGAATTAAGGAAAACTGACATATTAGTTTCATTAGTTTCACTACTAAATAGTCCCAAGCATTCTCTTGGTTTATAATAGAGAGGTAGATGGATACCAAGAAACCGTGAACATGTATCTTAATCAATACAAATCTCAAAAGTAATGAACAATTAAGTTTCCAAGCTGTCAGTTCCATGCATGCATACTGATGGCCCTGTTATTATTTGTTAATTAAATTTTCACCTGCCCATTTGTGGTCAGTGACCATCTACATATTCTTAAGTCTGTACTTAGTGTGGATATTCTGGAATTTCCTACTGATGGATTGTGCCTAAGTTAACCAAAGGCTGCAATCAAGATTAAACACCCAAAACCAAAGGGCAAGCATGTCTGAGGCAGCAGTTATTGGGTGTAGGTTGCCTGGCATGAATAAAATCTGGACCAAAAAGTCTGGAGTAAAACAATACACATGGATATATTTCTCATGGACAAATGTTTGGGCTCATTTATATTGGAAATTCATGGATACACATCTCACTGGAAGTATACATGAGTCTGTTAGAGCTAAACAAAATTGTCATAATATGGAAAATGTGACACCTCTTTCATAGAGATTGGGCTGGGGTTTAGCTCATTTGGTAGAGTCCTGATCTACATACTCTGAGGCCCTGGGTTTGATCCTTAGCACCACAAAAGTGGGAAAAGGACCTGGCAGCCCACTCCTGAAGATAATCCCGAAACAATCAGCCATTGAAAACTCTATGAAGAGCAGAGAAGCACTGACATAGTGTCAGGCATGGCACAGTATTGGAGAATGTTTTGTTCTGTTGTACTCAGGGTCACTGTGAGTCAGACCCAACTAGATGGCAACTAACAAGATGGCAACTTACCTGGGGCCTCCACAGTCACTGTGAGTCAGACCCAACTAGATGGCAACTAACAAGATGGCAACTTACCTGGGGCCTCCACAGTCCTAATCTAATGATTAGGTGGGGTTCCTAGTTATTACAAGAAGTGATAAAGAATGATGGAGCAAGCTGGATGTGATGGCACACACCTATAATCCCAGTGACTCAGGAAGTGAAGGCAAGAGTATCACAAGTTTGAGACCAGAAGCAGCCTGCATAATTTAGCAAGACCCTGACTCAAAATAAAAAAATAGAAAATGAGCTTGGCTGGTGGTGCAGCCTACTAGCAGAGCACTTGCAAAGTATGTGCAAAGTGCTAGGTTCAACCCTCAAGTACTGCAAAAAAACAAAAAAAAAGTAGAGCAAAGAGGCTTTTGGTTTCCTTCCGGACACACCATCCAGACAGCTGCCAATTCTAACATTGTTTAGAATAAAATTTTCTGAAAGTAAAGGACACTTAAGAGTCTGAGACTCCATTTTTCTCACACCTAGGACATGATATCAATCTTCCTAAATCCAGACTTTTTTTATATATATAATAGCTGGTAGAAAGAAGATAAGTATTTTCAAATTATACTTTGCTTGAGGCATTCAAAAACATGCAAGAGAATTACACAGTTATATGCCAATAGCTTTTAAAGTCTACATGATTAGAACATTTTTCTAAGAAAATAAGTTATTAAATCTGACTTGAGTAGATTTAGAAAGACTTAATGAACTATAAAATTTTGTAAATTTTTCAGTATCCTCCCTTCCCCTATATAAACCTTTATGACCAGGTAGTTCATAGGATCAGGGCTATCATATCTTTAAGAAAAAAATAATATGTATTCTATGTAGACTGTTCCAAAAATAAGACAAGCTACAGCTCCAAATTTATTTCTAACTCTGAGATGCAAATCAAATGACAACCCTACTCCTCAAAAGAAAGCTATTGACCAATATCATTTATAAACATAATTT
>VMDO01034084.1:0-17320 GCA_007922755.1 Pedetes capensis | reverse complement strand
AGTTGGTATCCGACTCATAGCGACCCTCTGTACAACAGGGGAAACACTATTGTCAGTGCTTCTCTGCTGTTCATAGGGTTTTCAATGGCAGATTGATTTTTGGGAGGGGGTTGCCAGGTCCTTCTCCCAAGCCTACAGCTTCTGGTGTTCCTAGGCGGTCTCCCATCCAGGTACTAACCAGGCCTGACCCTGCTTAGCTTCTGAGACCTGACGGGATCGGATGCCACAGGGCTATGGCTGCAGGCGTGTGTGTGTGTGTGTGTGTGTGTGTGTGTGTGTGTGTGTGTGTGTGTGTGTGTGTGTGTGTGTATATATATATATATATATATATATATATACACACACATACATATGAATTCTATTAAAGATCATAGCAAATATATGTGAGGCTAGGGTTAACAAAGTAGAAAATACATATACGTGGGGTTTGTAGGTCTTTATTTTACTTATCAGAGTTGATAATTTGCATAAGAACCTGATTATTAATACTGAAATGAAAATAAAAGAGATGCACAAGTAGGAAAGAAGGAAAGAAGGAAAGAAGAAAGAAGGAAGGAAAGAAGAAAAAAGAGAAAAAAGAAAATTAGCAGATACATGTCTTTTTTAATTTTTAAATGATGGTGGAGTACAGAGTTATAAGACTTTTGATATATCCATTATGCAACTATCACCTCACTTTTGCTTACATATTTATCACCTTACATGTTACAGAACCATATTTCCCATGTGTTGATATAGTTGCATGATATATTTTAAGATTTTCCTCTCCCCCATTGCCTCTCCACTTTATTTTTGAGCACACTTACCCTTCCTCAACTTCCACTTCCACCTACTGATCCCTTCCTCTCTTCTTTCTGCTTATATTTTCCCTTCTTAGATAAGTATGAATGTTCATTTTTATATATCTTCATACATATAGTTTTATGTATTATGTATGTATGTATATATGTATGTATGTATGTATTTTCTCAAGTTAGATTTAGTTCCCACAAACAAGTGAGAACATATGGTATAACTCTTTTGGGGACTGGATTAAATCACTTAAAATGACATTCTCCAATTCCATCCACTTTGCTCCAAATGACATTATTTCATACTTTTTTATTGCTGAGTAATATTCCATTGTGTATATATACCACAATTTTTCAATCCACTGCTTTGTTGATAGACATCTTGGTTAATTCCATACCCATGCAATTGTAAAGAGTGCTGCACTAAATATGGAGGTGCAGATTTCCCTGTGGTATGGTGACTTATCTTCCTTTAGGTATATTCCCAGGAGAAGTATAGCTAGGTCATATGGAAGTTCCATTTGCAGTTTTCGAAGGTATCTTCATATTGATTTCCAAAATAGCTGAACTAACTTACAGTCCCACCAGCAATATAAAAGGGTTCCTTTTTCTTCACATCCTTGCCAGCATTTGTTATTATTTATTTTGTTAATTTTGGCCATTCTAACAAGGGTGAGATGAAATCTCAGTGTTCTCTTGATTTGTATTTCCCTAATGACTAGAGATATTGAGCATTCTATAAAATGAAGAGACACAATCTACAAATTCAAAGGGTAAATGAAAAAGCTGAAACTTTTACTAGGATGTTAGGAAATCTATTCAATGAGATAATAGATGAAAATTTCCCAAAACTAAGGGAAGAAATATCTGCAGCTATACCACTGTGGCATCTGATCCTGTCCAACCTCAGAAGTTACACAGGGTCAGACATGGTAAGTACTTGGATGGGAGACCACCTGGGAACACCTGGTATTGTAGGCTTGGGAGATGAGCCTGGAAATCCACTCCTGAAAAACAATCAGCCATTGAAAACCCTATGAATAGCAGAGAAGCACAACAATAGTGTTTCACCTGTTGTACGTAGGGTCACTATAAGTTGGACACTGACTCTATGGCACCTAACAACAACAACAAGGCAAGAAATCGAAACATATAAAAGTGAAGCATCCAGAACCTCAAATAGAGTAGACCAGAACAGATCCTCTCCATGACACATAATAATGGGAATGCTATCTCTAGAGAACAAAGAAGCTATTCTAAAAGCTGCAAGAAGAAAATCCAATGCACTTACAAAGGCAAACCCATCAGAATAACAACTGATTTTTCAACAACAATGTTGAAGGCAAGGAAAGCCTTGTCAAACAAAAGAACTGCCAATCAAGATTGCATCACCCAGCAAAGCTGCCTTACAAAATAGATGGAGAGTTGACATGTTTAAACAATTTGCAACTACCAAGCCAGCACTGCAGAAGATCCAAAATGAAACACAGCACATGGGAGTTGAGAGACAACCCCAAATGCAAGATCAAAGGCAGGAATAATAGATATGGGGGAACTCAACAATACAACAGACTAAATATGAGTCAAAAATAGAAATTAATAGCATATTGGTACACAATAATAAGCTCCTCTCAATAATTAGCTTAAATTCATATGGTCTCAACTTACAAGTCAAGAGACACTGACTGACCAATGAAATTAAAATACAAAAACCTTTGATTTGTGGGATTCAAGAAATTCTCTGCATCCACAAAGACCATAAAAATCTGAAAATCAGAGGCTGAAAAATAATAAACCAAGCATATGGGAAGCCTAAAAAAGCAGGAGTAGTGATACTAATTTCTGACAATTTAAACGTCAATCCCAAACTAATCAGAAGAAACAAAGATGGTCACCACATATTATTAAAAGAAAGTTGACCAAGAATCCATAATAATACTTAATATTAATTCACAAAATATGGGTGTACCTAGCTTCAGAAAACAAATTTTGTTGGAGACAAAGGAACACATCTGGCCAGACACAGTAATTCTGGGAGATTTCAATACCCCACTATCTTCAAAAGACAGGTCATCAAAGCAAAAAATCAGCAGAGACAAAAGGGACTTAAACAGCACCAGAGACTAACTGGACCTTACAGCTATCTACATAGTATTCCATCCAGCAGATGTGGAATACACATTCTTCTCATCACCACATGGAACTTTTTCTAAAATAGACCACATTTTAGTCCACAAAAATGGCCTCAATACATATAAAAGAAATCGGTGAGATACAGCAAAGGCAGTCCTAAGCAGGAAGTTCATAGACATAAGTGCCTCTAACAATAAGTTAGGGATGGCCCAATTTAATAATTTAATGATGATACACTTTAATGCACTAGAAGGCCAACAATTAGCCAAACCCAAAATGGGTACACAAAAATAAATCATCAAGATCAAGGCAGAAATTTATCAAATTAGAAATTAAAAAGACAACACAAAGATTAATTAAATGAGAAACTGGTTCTTTAAAAAAGACAACAAAATTGAAACTCCTTTAGGCAGACTCACCAAAAGAAAGAGAAAAAGCCCAAATTTAAAAAAAAACAGAGATGATAGCAGAGTCATAACCACAGATTCCAATGAAATCCAGGAGATCATTAGACCATTTTGAGAAATTATACTCCCCCCAAAGCAAAACAAAACAAAAACCCGAAGAAATGGATAAGTTCCTTAACACTAGAAATTACAAAAATTAAGCCAAAAGAACACAAGCTAATTAAACAGAGTCATTACATTCACTGAATTAGAGACAGTAATAAAAAATCTCACAACAAAGTCTAGGACCTGATGGGTTCACAGCTGAATTCTATCAAACACTGAAAGAAAAATTAAAATCTATTCTCCTGAAGTTATTTCAAAAATAGAAAAAGAGAGGACATTTCCAAATTCATTGTACAAAGCCAGTGTTACTCTGATACCAAAACTGAACAACAACTCTTCAAAGAAAGAGGACTATAGATGAATTTCCCTGGTGAACACTGATGTAAAAATCCTCCACAAAATTCTGGCAAGTCAAATTCCGCAACACATCTAAAAGGTCATATACCATGAGCAGGTGGGCTTCATTCCACAGATGCCAGGCTGGTTCAACATATGAAAATTAATTAATGTAACTCAGCAGATATGTTTATAAAAGGACCCTCCCCTGACAGAACTCCAAGGTCCTGAACTAACGGAAATCATCAGAAGAGCAAATATGGAAAGGCAAACTAGACTTCAAAGATTGATCTTTTCACACCAATTTAAGACAAAGGCCCCGCCAGTCCTACAAACTCCCCAGCCTCACTCAGCTTCGAACTGCAATACCCACTTCCCTTCCTCCTCCCAGAGGCTTCTTTTCCCACCTCCCTCTCTCTCTCTTTCCTTGCCCTAAATAAACTTGTTCCTCTACAGGTCAGAGAATTCCTTCCTGTCTGTATACTCTCACCAAAAGATTTTCCTATCAGTTTCTTTTTTCTACATATAGGTTTTCTATGTTTACATATAGTAATGAAATGTCAGCATTTTCACACTCAATTGTCACTAAACAAAGATATTTTTAAATCTTATCTAGAGCATGCTGAACAATGGAATTTCTTTTTTTACCTTTCATAAGAAAATCTAAAAGATTTAGCTGCTAAAATGCTGGAAGAGAGCAATATTCAGTGGTGCCTGAGCCACCTTGACTTGATTTATTTCTACCTGAATTCATAATTGTTCTCTAAATTGAACTGAATTACTTGATGATATAACCAGGCAATAGGTTATATGTCTGCTGCATAAAGTTTATTAAACATAAATTAATAAAAAAACAGTGATTTTATTTATGGTTTGGCCAAACCAGGAAGAAAAACAAAAAACAGAGATTTTTACTTTGTTTTTTTAAATTCCTGTTCAGCTTTTCTATGGCAGACTCCATCTTTTTATATCAACAACAGCCAAAATAAGGTCCAAACAAAAGACCTGAGGAGGTATGTGGATGAAAGCTGTTATCAGCTTCATCTTGAACAGAGAGGGAGTTTCCTTCCATGGCACCTACCTCCAAGCTCCCAGGAGAGAGTTCTTCCCATTAATTCTAATTCCTCAGAGTCTGTGTCTGTTGTTCTTGTGTCTAGAAATAATAATTATTTATATAGTAAAAACGGAAGGTGTCACAGGGACATGCCTTTCCACATTCTTGCTTTCCACTTTTAGACCCTCTCTGTTCTGAGGGGGCTAAGTGATTTATTTGACTGATATATTTGGACAAAATAAACTGGGAGTCTGAGCTCCAGGGGAGCCTGTATCCACTGCTCCTCCCTGAGCTGAGAGCATCACCTGTCACCAGGCAGGGCAAGCCAGCCAGTCCTGGAGGTGAATGAACATGGCGCAACCTGCCTCTCACATCCATCCTCATCTCCAATGAAACCTTCACCAACACGAGAATGTTTCTCTTTACTTCTCTACCTATTTGCAATACAGCCTGGTCAGAAGAATATTTTGGAAGGAAGCATTCTCAGAAATGCCAACAATGGTTCTCTCCTCAAAACTGCTAAACTATTCTGATAATTTTAAAATTAAGAGATTGTTAAGTCTCAATCATGGCTGTAAATGGTGTCCACAGTAAAGATTAGATTGTAAAGATACAAAATTCACAGGGCTCTTTCACTGTACTAAGAGATTCTGATATTTTTGAACCCATATCTTGAAAGTAAGTACCATTTAGTGGGTAGCAATGCACACGAATGTGACACTACAATTTATTAAAATACCCTTCATTTTATGTGAATATGTAATTTGTAGGCTGCTTTTACACGTGTTATCTCACTTGAGTCTCTGTGAATTAGGAAAAGCAAATACTGCTGTCTCCACTTCAAAAATGAGAGAACTGACACATGAGTCACCCAAGGGCAGGAATCTAATGCACTTTTGTGCAGATGGAACAAGGGCTCAAACCTGGTTCTTCTAACTCCACATATTATGGTCCTTAACTGAATCCAGCGTTTTTCCCATCATTAGTTAAAGATCTGTAAATTATTTTAAAAAGTAATTAAAACAGTGTAACTTAAATTCTGATATCCTTTTCGGTAGTTATATGCTAACAAGGTAATCTTTAAGAGTAGAAAATTGAACCTAATCATGATTCTTCACCTCACACTGTGGGGGGGAGATGTGCTGGTCACAGTGAAGATGGCTTTTTTCCCAGAATACTGATCGGTTTTGTGAGGAGCTGAAGCTTGGGCCTCAGTTTCAACGTTCCTGCTCATCTCAGGCCTTACATATGTTCATTCAATTTGCAGAACTATGAAGGGTATTAGTGGAGATCAAGTCTAGTGTCTGGCCATAGTCCCTCCATTCCTGTCATGGTGCACACCTGTAATCAACTTGGGAAGTTAAGGCAGGAGAATGGCAAATTTGAGGCCAGAGACCTCCTGCATAACACACCAAGATCCTATCTCAAAACAGAAAAATAAAAAATGGGCCGGGGTATAGCCCAGTGGTAGGGCACTTGCAATGTATGAGGCCCTAGGTTCAACTCCCAAGTACTACAAAAAAAAAAAGAAGTCTATGAAAGTTTTTCTTAAATCTGTTCTTGGGGGCTTCCTAGAGGACTATGGAGTAAAAAGCTCTGTTAATTTCATTGTAGTAAGAGTTTCTGAAAGGTAGAATAATGTGTCTTGAGCATATTTAAATCCCAACATCCATAGTGCTTAGTATAGCTTTGCACATTACTCAAGCACTTTAAATGTTGGACCATTTAACTTGTTTATAATGAAATCTTGCAGATTAAAGAGTTTTGTCTCTTTTTTTTTATTTAACTATGATTGGTAAACATTTTGTTTCTCTTCTCATGGAAATATATTTACTTCTTCTTTCTAACTATAGGTATATTGATACCAAATGGAGGATAAATATGAAACAATACATAATTATATTTCAAAAAAATCAGAGTAAATAAAGCAAGTTCAGTCAGTGGTTGCTTCTTAGACATAGCCATCATTTAGTTAAGCATTGTTAATTAATTTTTGAAAGCTTAGGTCTTTTATCTTTTTTTTCTTTTTTATAATAGTCTCTCGTTCTCGGTCTCCAACAATTTTGGAAACATCTCCAGGAGTGATTAGAAAAGCACTAGAATTTGTGGACATAAACCAATATGTACGGTAAGTTTTAATAAACATGATTAATGTAGACAGCTGTGTTCATACAATTTTGGATACACTGCCAAAGGACAGTTGCTAAGCAAGTGAAATTTGAAATTAAGTGCTTATTATCTCTCCAGTGTCTAACTTTCTAGAAATACATGATATTACATCTCAAATTTGGCAAATGATTTATTAAATCAATCATGAAGTCATTTAAATATTTTTTGTAAAAATTTAATTTGAAGCCTGATTAAGGTAAGTTGAACTTCCATCATACTTGCTGCCATTATTTAATAGATAGGGTTTTCTTAAGAACTAGACAATAGGGCTAATAGAAATATAATCCCTCATGCATATTTATAAGTTTGAAAACATTATCAAAATTATTTAACTTCATAAATTCAAAGAGGAAAACCCACAAAATATTCTCATGGATTTGAACACCAGTTCCACAATCACTTTATCAAATGTTTTATCCACATTTACTGGTATTTTCCAAAATGTTTTCCTAAAATATCAGTGATTCAGTAAATGGAGCATAGCCAATTTAAAAATTGACAGCACATTCTTTCTATCCTTAATATTTTTATTTGATTCAGACCATCATACTGTTGATGTGATTTTAAATTATTTTCAATTTCTAAAGAAGAATTTATTCTACAGTTCTAAAATTATGTATATATTTCTCATGATGATTTTATATCAAGGAAAACAAATGAGGAGCCTGTGCTACAAACAGATGAACTGACTCAACTCCAAGCAATGCAAAAGGCAGAAGAAGTTCATCAGTTTCGGCAATACAGGTCCAGAATACTGAGCATAAGAGATGTTGATCAAGAAGAACGGGTTAAGTTAAAGGAAGAAGTTCTGGACATGTATGGGGAAATGAGGGTGAGTTTAAAAGCATATACACAGATCAGAGTTGACAAATTCTTTTGTAACATTTAAAAAACCAGAATCATATAGTATCTGAATAGAAAGAAGTCTTTAAAATGTTTGGTTCTATGATTGACAACTTCTCAGAAATGATGGCCACACTTCTTAAAATCTCCCTGAAATCTCACATTGGGAATCTATCTTCAAAGATGGTAAGAATAGGAGAGAAAAGACAACAAAACTCTATGAATTTGGAAAATAACTGGATGTAGAGTATATTAATAAGCTTAGGACAGCCAAATCCTACACTGCTAGTGGGAAAACTCTTAAGAATCAATTCAATTTGCTCCACAGAATCCCTACAGAATTGCCAAAGACTCAGTGTTTTAGGAAGTGAAAGTGAAATGGGAGGGAGATAAAATAATTACAATTGTTTAGCTTAAGACAATTTAAATATTGCAGACCACCACCTCAACTTTTCACAGTCAAGTGGATATCAATTCTCCATTTCTGCAGAAGAATATCATTGTTGTTAGGTGCCATGGAGTCTGGTCTGACTCATAGTGACCCTTTGTACAACAGAATAAAATACTTTTCAATTATGTTTAAGCCCATTGTTGCAGACACTGGGTCAATCCGTCTAGTTGAGTATTTTCCTTTTCTGCATTGACCCACCACTCTCCCAAACATGATGTCCTTCTCCAAAGATTACTCCCTCCTGACTACATGTCCAAAATATGTAAGACACAGTCTAGCCTTCCTTGCTCTCAAGGAGCACTCTGGTTGCATTACTTCTAGGATAGATCTGTTAGTTCTTTTTGCAGTGCATGGTATATTCAATATTTGTCTCCAACACCATAATTCAAAACTATCAATTCCTCTCCTGTCTCCCTTATTCAATGTCCAGCTTTCATAACCATATGATGTGACCAAAAATACCATGGCATGAGTCAGGCACACCTTCATCTTCAATACGACAGCTTTGCTTTTCAACACTTTAAGGAGGCCTTTTGCAACAGCTTTTACTAATGCTGCACATCTTTTGATTTCTTGACTGCTACCTCCAATGGGCCTGCAGCTGTAGCCCTGTGGCATCCGATCCAGACAGATCTCGGAAGCTAAGCAGGGTTGGGCCTGGTTACTACTTGGATGGGAGACCGTCTGGGAACACCAGGTGCTGTAGGCTTGGGAGGAGGACCTGGCAATCCACTCCCAAAAATCAATCCTCCATTGAAAACCCTATGAACAGCAGAGAAGCACTGACAACAGTGTTTCGCCTGTTGTATGTAGGGTCACTATGAGTCCGATACCGACTCGATGGCACCTAACAACAACAACAACCTCCAATGGTGTTGATTGTAGAACCAAGTAAAGCAAAATCTTGGACAACTTCAATCTTTCTCCCTTTATCATGAAGTTGCATACTGACCCAGTTAAGGATTTTTTGTTTTGCCGGAGAATAGACATGCTTTATTTGTTGTTGTCATTGTTGTTAGATGCCTTAGAGTCAGGTCCAACTCCTACAGACCCTATGTACAACAGAACCGTTTCATCAGTTATCTACATTTTGATGAGCTTGCAGGTTCATTATTCTTCCTTTATCTATTGTAATTTGCTGTTAAACTTGTTCATTGAATGGTCAATTTCAATTATTTTATCTGTCAAAATATTTTTCAGCCTTTTCTTTAATCAGGTAAATTTTTACTTGAAAGATACATCCACATACATCCACAGATATGAATAAATCTTAAGTATGTTGCTGTTGCTAGGTACCATCGAGTTGGGTCCCACTCATAATGACACAATATACAAGAGAACGAAATACTCCTGACTGTGTAAGGCATATAATCATCTTTATGTTTAAGCCCATTGCTGCAGCCACTGTATCAATCCATCTAGTTGAATATCTTCCTTCTTTTCTTTGATTTGCCATTACCAAACATGATGTCCTTCTCCAGGGATTGGTATCACCTCAGAACATTTCAAAAAATGTGGATGCTATCTAGCCATCCTTCCCTCCAAGGAAAGTTCTGGTTACACTTCTAGAATGGATCTACTGGTGGTTTTGGTAATCCATGGTTTATTTAATATTTGTCTCCAGCACCATAATTCAAAACCATCAGTTCTCCTGTCTCCATTATTCACTCTCCAGCTTTCACCACCATGAGATGTGAATGAAAATACCATAACATGAGTCAAGTGGACCTTCACCTTCAATGTGACATATTTATTTTTCAACACTTTAAAGAGGTCTTTTGCAACAGCTTTTACTGAAGCAATGTGTCCATTAATTTCTTGACCGTGGCTTTCATAGGTGTTGATTGTAGAACCAAGAAAAGAAAATCTTGGACAACCTCAATCTTTTCTCCATTTATCATCAAATTGCTTACTGACCCAAATGTAAGGACTTTTGTTTTCTTGATGCTGGGGTGCAATCTACACTGAAGGCTGTGTTCTTTGACCTTCATCAGTAAATGTTTCAATCTTCTTTAGTTTCAGCAAGCTAAGTTGTGTCATCTGAACAACACAGATTGTTAATGAGTCTTCCTCCAATCCTAATGCCACATTCTTCTTCATAAAGTCCAGCTTCTCAGATTATTTACCCAGCATAGAGACTGAAGAGGTATGGTGAGAGGATTCATCCCAGGTGCACATCTTTTATGACTTTAAACCAAGCAGTATTTCCTTGTTCTATTCAAATGACTGGCTCCTGGCCCATGTAAAGATTTCTCATGAGTACAATTAAGTTTGCTGATATTCCTATTCTTTACAATGTTATCAATAATTTATTGTTATCACACAATCAAATGTCTTTGCATAGTCACTAAAATATAGATAGACATCTTTTTGGTGTTCTCTGCTTTGGGCTAATGTCTATCTGACATCAGTAATGATGTTCCTTGCCCCAGGCTCTTTTCTGAATCCAGCTGGATAATCTGGCCGTTCTCTGTCTATATACTGCTGCAGGTACGTTTGAATGATCCTCAGCAAAATTTTACTTGTGTGTGATATTCATGATATTGTTTAATAATTTCCACATTCAGTTGGATCCGCTTTCTTGGGAATAGACACAAATATGGATCTCTTCCAGTCATTGGCCACATAGCTGTTTTCCAACTCTCTTGGCATAAACACATGAGCACCTCCACTGCTGCCTATGTTTGTTGAAACATCTCAATTGGTAGTCCATCAATTCCTAGAGCCTTGTGTTTCACCCATTCCTTTAAGGAAGCTTCTACTTTGTCCTTCAGTACCATTGGTTTCTGATCATATGCAACGGAAATGGTTGATCATCCACTAATTCTTCTTGGCATAATGACTCTGTGTATTCCTTCGATCTTCTTTTGGTATTTCCTGTGCCTCTTAATATTTTCCCTGTAGAATCCTTCATTATTGCCACTTGAGGGTTGGATTTTTTTCTTCAATTCATTAAGCTTCAGGAAAACAGAGTGTATTCTTCCCTTTTCATTTTCTATCTCCAGCTCTTTGTATGTGTCATTGTAATATTTGGTTTTGTCTTCTACAGCAGCCTGTTGAAATCTTCTGTTTAGGTCTTTAACTTTGTCATGTCTTCCTTTTAGTTTAGCTGGTCAACATTCAAGGTCAAATTACAGATTTTCTTTTGACATGTAATTTGGATATTTTCTTTTGTTTTCCCTGTCTTTTTAATAACCTTTTTTCCCTCATGAATGATGTCTTTGATGTCCTGCCACAACGCAACTGACCTTCTCTCATTAGTGTCTAACACATCAAACCTGTTCTTGAGATCATCTTTGAACTTGGGTGGTATATACTCATAGTCAAACCTTTTCTCTGCTATACTTATTCTTATTTTCTTCACTTTCAGTTTGAATCTATAGATGAGCAGTTGATGGTGTGATCCACAATCAGCACCTGGTCTTATTCTAACTTCTGATATTGAGGTTTTCCATCGATTTTTCCACAGATGTAGTCACTTTGGTGTGTGAATATCCTATCTAGTGAATTCTATGTGTATAGTCCTCATTTATGTTGGTGAAAAAGTGTATTTGCAGTGAAATGGCCGTTAGTCCAAAAAAAATTCTGTCATGTTATCTCCAGTATTATTTCTGTCACCAAGACTAAGTATGACTTGATTTATTTATTTTTATTTTATTTTATTTTATTTTTTTGTGACCATGAATCATTATCAGTGGAACTGAATTGTTTGGGTTTTGTTTTGGGACAGGACTCCTTAGATGAAGCCCGACAGAAGATTTTTGATATCCGGGAAGAGTACAGAAACAAGTTACTGGAGGCTGAGCGCCTGCAGTTGGAAGAGCTTGCTGCCCAGGAAGCAGCAATGAAGGCAGAGTCAGAAAAGAAGATTCCAGTTCCTGACACACAGAAAAAAAAGAAAGGAAAGAAAAAGTAACCAGGATGCCCAGTGCTGTTCCTCTTCTGTAGAGGAAGGAACTATTTGATGATCTATAACTTTGCCTCTTGAATACAACATTAGGCCAAGTGAAAAGAGAAATTTTCTCATCTTAGACATAGCTTCTTCACTTTACTGTTAATGTGCAGGTTTTTCTAAGGAAGTTAGTATTTTCAAGCCATTTGTGTTTAAAATGTTCTAATTTCAAAAAATTGCTAACAAATATTTAGACTATAATAAAATCTCTGTTGCACTCTGATTGCTTGCACTTTTACTTAGTAGTAAAATAAGGTCATAAATGAGTCCACAAGAAGGTCTTTGAAAAATTGAAAGTGAACTGCTAGAACTAATTAACTCCTTCAGCAAAGTCACAGGCTACAAGATTAACACACAAAAATCAATAGCTTTTCTTTACACCAACTCCAAACAGGAAGAAAAGGAAATTTCAGGAAAAATACCATTCATGAGAGCCCACCAAAAAAATTAAATGCCTTGGAATCAATCTAACCAAAGATCCTTCAGATCTCTACAAGCAAAACATTAAAGAAAGAAATAGCAGAGGACACTGAAAAATGGGAAGACCTCCCCTGCTCCTGGATAGGGAGAATTAATATAGTAAAAATGGCTATCCTACCAAAAGCAATCTATAGATTTAATGCAATACCCATTAAAATTCCACTGACTGACTTTACAGAAATAGAAAAAATGATCCAAAAATTCATATGGAACCACAAAAGACCACATATAGCCAAAACACTTTTAAGCTGCAAAACTAATGCAGGTGGAATCACAATCCCTGACTTCAATCTATACTACAGGGCAGTGGTTGTAAAAACATCTTGGTACTGGCACAAAAATAGGCCTGAAGACATCTGGCACAGAATAGAAGACCCAGAAATACCTCAACACACCTATAGCCACCTGATTTTTGACAAACGAGCAAAGCAAGTAAACTGGAAAAAGGACAGCCTTTTCAACAAATGGTGCTGGGAAACATAGTCATTCACACCCAGAAAAATGAAAGCTGACGCGCATCTCTCAATATACATGAGAGTTAACTCAAAATGGATAAAAGATCTCAACATAAAACCAAAAACTTTAAAACATATAGAAGGCAAGATAGGCAATACACTCCATCATATAGGCATAGGCAGTTGCTCAAGAAATTGCAAAAAGAATAGATAAATGGGATTACATGAAATTAAAAAGCTTCTGCACAGCAAAAGAAACAATTATGAGAGTCAAGGAAACCCCCACGGAATGGGAAAAAGTCTTCACATTTTATACATCAGATAAAGGTCTAATTACTAGAATTTATAAAGAACTCAAGAAGAAAACTCCCCAAAAAACAAATAACCCAATACACAAATGGGCAAAGAAACTGAGTAGACAGTTTTCAAATGAAGAGGTCCATAAAACCATGAAACACATGAAAAAATGCTCAGTATCCCTAGCCATTAGGGAAATGCAAATTAAAACAACTCTGAGATTTCACTTTACACCAGTAAGAATGGCCAAGATCAATAAAACAAATATCAAATGCTGGCAAGGTTGCGGTGAAAAAGAAACACTCTTATATTGTTGGTGGAGCTGTAAATTGGTCCAGCCACTGTGGAAATCAATATGGAGATATCTTTAAAAACTGAAAATAGATCTATTTTATGACACAGCTATAACACTACTGGGAATTTACCCAAAGGAAGATGGGTCATCATACCACCGAGACACCTGTATCTCCATGTTCAATGCTGCACTTTTCACAATAGCAAGGATATGGAATCAACCAAAGTGCCCTTCAACAGAAGAATGGATAAAAAAAAACTATGATACATATACACAATGGAATACTACTCCGCAATCAAGAAAAATGAAATAAGGTCATTCACAGCAAAATGGATGGAATTAGAGAAAATTATTTTAAGTGAACGAACACAAGCTCAGAAAGAGAAACACCACATGTTCTCACTCATATGTGGGAGCTGAATCAAAATTATAAGAAGGAAAAATCCTATTCAAAGGTTGGATCAAAATTAAAGGAAAAAAAAGCTAAGAATGGTGTCAATATAAATGGTCTAGAAAATGCATGCAATTGTTCTGACAAGATAAAAACAAAGTTCACTACAGGAAAAGTTTCTATCTTAAACAGAACTGGAACCCAAGGACATATAGAAAAGTATTACCAAGTAAATGATAGAGAAGACTTAGATGGGGAGGGTGGGGGGGAAGCATATAAGAGGGTAAGGGGGCACCTATATGAATAATGTACATCAAAATGCATATATGGAAATGCCACAATGAAAAGCATGTCAGAATAAATCACATTAAGGTGTACATTAAAAATTTCCAATAAAAAAAGAAAGAAAAAAAAAGAAAACTTGAAAAATGAGAAAAAGATATTGTCCTTGAGAAAAGTTTTGTTTCAAACTTTAAAAGATTTAAAATATTAATAAATATCCCTCATGTTTAGCCATTTTTAAAAGCTGAACTTCAGCAAGCCTAGTTAGGCAAAAACTATTCTGGTGTAGTTCACCCAAACGGTTAGTATGTAGGACCCTCACAATGAGCATGGAAACCCTGTCCTGGAGAATGTGTTCACAAACACCTCCTTTTTCACAACTACCAGCAACATAGTTTCTATAAGACAGAGAATAAAGTTTTTGTAAACGAGTGTTGGAAAAAATGAAAGGAGTGGATTAACTGAAGTGCATAAGAGCAAACGTTCCAACTCAAGACTGTTTCTAATGAAAACTATCATAGTATCTTTTTACCAAAGTGGCTTCACTTTAATATGTGATGGTAGTTTCTTTTTTTTATTATATAAATTTTGTCAAAAATATTTAATTTAATACATACATACATGGTGTATTCATTATTTCTCCTGTCCTTGTGGCAAAAGAACTGAGAGAGCAATTTAAAAGGAAGAATTATTTATTTTGTTCATGGTTTCAGAGAGTTCAGTCCACGTTTATTGGGGCCCATGAACTTGGATTGGGGCAGAACATCCTAGTGGCAGGAATGTGTAGAGGAGGAGGCTGTTCACCTGATGGCAAACAGGAAGTAGAAAGAAGGGAAGGGGTAAGCACCAGGGATTACCTTCAAAGTCATGTCTCCTATGACCTACTTACTCCAGCTAGACCCTACCTCCTAAAGTACACACTACAGCTGGAAAGGGTGCCGCCAGCTGGGGACCAAACATTCAACACATGAGCCTGTGAGGGACATGTCATTTTCAAGCCAACTAATTTTTGACAAGGGTGTCAGGGAGAAATGATAGAGAAAGTAAAGTCTTCTCAACAAATGATGTAGGGAAAATAATGAAATAGTACTAATATCTTATGCAAAAATTAAAGACTTACATATAGGTCTGAAACCATAAAATTCCTAGAAGAAAACATGGGGGAGAAGCTCCTTAATAATGATCTTGGCAACAAATTTTTGGATGTGACACCAAAAGTACAGGTAACCATGGCAAAAATAAGCAAGGGGGACTACTGTAAGAAACAAATAACCTGATTAAAAGTGAACAAAGGACATGACTAGACTTGTTTTTCAAATAAAACATACAAATGACTATCATGTATGAAATGGTGCTCAACATCACTAATCATCAGATAAATGCAAATCAAAACAATAATGAGATATCATTTCATACCTTCTGGGATGGCTATTATCAAAAAGGTTGAGATAAGTGTTAGTGAGCTTATGGAGAACAGGGAACTCTGTTTTCACTGTTGGTGAGAGTGTGAATTGGCCCAGCCATTATGGAAAATGGAAGAAGGATGTGGCAGCCCACTCCCAAAACAATCAGCCATCAAAAACCCTATGAAAGTCTCTAAGAGTTGGGCACGAATCAAGAGCACCTAACAACAACAACACATTATGGAAAACTGTATGAGGGTTCCTCAGAATTAAAGTTAGAACTAACATCTGATCAAGGGGCTGGGATTTAGCTCAGTTGGTAGAGCACCGCTCTGCAGTCTCTGAGCTCCTGAGTTTGATTCTCAGCACCACAAAAATGAGAGAAGGGTGTGGCAATCCACTCCCAATGCAATCACAAAACAATCAGCCATTGAAAACCCTATGAGGGTTGCTATGAGTCAGATACGACTCAATGGCACCTAACAACAACAACATCTGATCTACAAATCCTACTTCTGAGTATATATTTAAAGAAAATTAAATCAATATCTAGAAGAGAGAGCAATCCTGTATTCATAGCAGTTTTATTTCCAATAATTGTATGGAGAAAACCTAACTGAATGAAGAAAGAAAAAATAGTATATATGAATATTGTTGTGTTGTTGTTAGGTGCCTTCGAGTCGGTATCTGACTCATAGCAACCCTCGTAGGGTTTTCAATGGCTGACTGTTTCGGGATTGCCTTAGGAGTGGATTGCCAGGTCCTTCTCCCATTTTTGTGGTGCTGGGAATTGAACTCAGGACCTCAGAGACTGCAGTGCAGTGCTCTACCAACTGAGCTAAATCCCAGTCCATATATATGAATATTATCCAGTTATAAAAAGATGCCCCATCCTTTTATCTGAAACTTTTATCTCCAACATTTTTTAATTGGCTTCCTTCCTCAAACAGTGTTCTCTTACTTTGAAGCATGCTTTTCTGGATATTTCTCAGAGTTCCAAGTGGGATAGGGTCAGTAGGTAGTTTTTTGTGTCCTCTCCATTTCCAACCCCACAGATCTAAGTGCTGGACTAATGCTGCTGCTTGTCTGCACTTGGGACATGACTGACACCAGTATTCATGGGAATTTTTATCACCTAATTTTGCTGGCATTTTATCTGAGTTTTTCTTTTGTTTTGATTTGTTTTTAGGTCTATGTGTCTGTGTGCACACCGTAGTCTTTGGATTTATGGTTTTCAGGAGTAGTCTGGGAAACATTTAAGACAATGATACTATAATTTTCTTAACATTGGAAGTCTGTTATTTATTCCTAATTTTATTTGTTTGCAGTCAGACCATATGATCTCTAGTATCTTTACATTTCAAAAATTTAATAAAACTTTCTGTATAACCAAATATAGGATTAAATATTGTAAAAGTGCAGACATCTTAAATTTTGCATATGTATGTATGACATATGAGGCTGCATTATATATAT
>VMDO01034083.1:0-17332 GCA_007922755.1 Pedetes capensis | reverse complement strand
AGGCGTATGGATATTATTCTATCACTGACAACATTGTATTTCAGGACAGATCTTGAAATGTCTTTTTTGATGATGAATGCAACCCCATTTCTCTTTAGTTTATCATTCCCAGCATAGTAGACCATATGATTGTCTGACTCAAAATGGCCTATGCCAGTCCATTTTAGCTCACTGATGCCTAGAATGTCAATGTTTATGCACTCCATTTCTCTTTTAACAATTTCTAATTTGCCTGGATTCATACTATGTACATTCCATGTTCCAATTATTAATGGATGTTTACAGTTGTTTCTCCTCATTTTGAGTCGTGTCACATCATCAAGTTGAGCACCCTGGGGTTTTACTCCACTTCCTTCATCATGGTAGACTCTACTTGGAGGAGGCAACTCTTCCCCAGTAGTCTTTTGAGTGCCTTCCAACCTGGGTGCCTCATTTTCAGGCACTATATCTGACAGTGTTTCTTTGCTATCCATAGGGTTTTCAATGGCTAGTTGTTTGGGGAGTGGCTCGCCAGGTCCTACTCCCTAGTCTGTCTTAGTCTGGAAGCTCAGCTGAAAACCTGTCCACCATGGGTAACCCTGCTCATGTCTGAGGTTACAGTGGCAGAGCCCTCAGCCTCATTGCAACACCCAAGCCCCCAAGGCAAACTGACAGATGTGGGGGGGCTCTGATGGTAAAATAATTAATACAAGGATGCATATATAGCATAAGAAAAAGAGAAGGAAAATAGAAAGAGGGAAGAGAGTAAAACAAGAAAGGAAGGAAAAAAAAAAAAACCTCACACATACACGCTCTCACCCACATATAAAATCGCTTATAGTCAGGTGCGGTGGTATACACCTGCATTCCCAGCAGCTTGGGGGCAAAGGCAGGAGGATTGCAAGCCCAAGATCCCAGGCAGCCTGCGCAACCCAGCGAGACCCTGTGTCAAAAAGTAAAAATATGGGCTGGGGGCACAGCGTGGAGGTCCAGCACCTGCAAAGCGAATAGGCGCAAGACCCTGGTTTCAAACCCCTGTACAAAACAACAAAAACAAACAACAACAAAAAACCAAACCAAAACAAAACAAAACAAAACAAAAACCTCAAGAAACAAACAAAAAAAAAATCAAAACAAAAACAAAAAACCATGCATACACGCTCACACACACTTATTAAACACTTCTAGTCAGGTGCAGTGGTGCACGCCTGCAATCCTAGCGGCTTGGGGGGCGGAGACAGGAGAACCACAAGCCCGAGATCAGAGGCAGTTTGTGCAACCCAGCAAGACCCTGTCTCAAAAAGTAATAAATATGGGCTGGGGGAGCAGCGCGGCTTTCCGCCCACTTGGGAGACCACTTGGGAGACCACTTTGGAGAACCAAATCCTCTTGTGGGTGGGATGATATTCATCCCCCCCAGGGGAGAGTCTGTAGTAGGTCTGCCATGCACGGCAATTGCTCTCGAAACTGTTCTTAATTGTGTCTAATTGTCCCGCAAGACTCTGCCAGAAAGGAGCACTCTGTCCGGGTGGCACTCAGCCTCCTACGCAGATCTCACCTTTCTCCACAGTGCAGTGGGATGACTTAGGATCCCCTCTGGTGTGTCTGGGGTCCAGGCATATGTGTGCCCGTATGTCTGTGGAGATTGGGTCTGCATGACTGTCCCGCCACAACAGGAGGGAGGGAGCCGCGTTTCAGCTCTGGATGTGTACCGCTGGCACTGGTTCTGCGATTACTCCCCATACTCTCAAGTATCTACTGTTGTGGCTCTGATCCCTATTTTCTTGCATGCGGGACCTACAACAGCCCAGCATCTCAGGCTGCAGGACGTATGTCGCTAAAGATGGCGATTCTGTGCTGACTCACCTGAAAACTTGCAGTTTGTGTCCCGCAGGCAGCGTGACAGTGTGATGTCAAAGTTGCATGCCTTGTTGGGTCCGGCTCCCGTGGGTGTGTGGGCGAAGTCCCCTCTGAGTCTCAGTCTCCGAGATTCTATCCTGCCGTCTGCGTGAAGGCGAAATGGTGGAATGGCGGTCCTGCCACTGACCTCTGTGTAGCTCCTCCGAAGCCAAATGCTCGATTTCAGTGTCCATCCAGTTTCATCCTCTGTCTCCCAATCTAAACTATCACTGTTTCTATCTATTCAATGTGAGTTCTAAACCCCTAATCGAGGCTTCCCTTTATTCTGGGAGAGAAGGCGCGTGTTATCTGTCCGCCATCACATATAGCCCTTAAATTAAAAAAAAAAAAAAAAAAAAAAAAAAGAATACCTCTTCCAAGTCAGAATATATGACATCATTTGTTACAACTGCTACTTTACAAGCCTGTGTAAGAATGAAATTTCTCCCTATTCAGGCAGTGCAAAAGAGAAACAAAAACCCCAGACTCATTTCCAAGGACCTTAATACAGAAGTTCTCTTTCTAGATCTACACCATCATCCCAAAATCTGCCACCCACAATCCGGAATGAACATCTAAGAATCCTGAGCTAATTTGTCTTACCTTTCAAAGTAACTTTCTTTGTGACATCATGGGAAACAGTGAAAAGAAATGACTTCCAAACTTAATGGACTTAAATGGCTCTAAGCAGAGCCTTTCCTTTCACTTACCCTATTCAGAACCATGGACCTTTAAAAGCAGTACATTTCCTAGTAATTTATTGCTGTGAAATAATCCCATCATTTGCTTCTCAATGGGACTCACCAACTTTTCCTTTTAAATAAATTATTTGGGCTTACCATAAATGAAATGTTATATATAAACCATTCTCTCCACACAACCTTTCTGAAACAGAAAATAGTAGCTGATATTTATTTGGTGCTTCATGAAGTGGCCAGCCTAAATCCTTGATGAGATTTGATTTATTAATCTTAAGAAAAACTTCACAAGCCAGGTATTTTTTCCATGTTGCAGATGAAGAAAATAAGGCTCAAAGAGATCAAATTTTCTGAATTCACAGAGCAGCTAAGTGGTGGACTCAGAAGTCAGGCAGAGGCTTTCTGACTCTGGAGCCTACACTATTACATAAAATGAGGTGCCCTGCAAAAATGGGATCTATGGGACAGCTGAGAATAGATGGGAAATAAGGTCAATGGCTGGTCTGACATTCTCTTCAGTATCCTCAAGATATTAAATAATTGTGATTATGTTGACTTCTAAAATCCATCTAATTTTGGTCTGATTGAAATTTATAAGTTAGAAAATTGCCAGTCCAGCTGCTGCAGGATCCAGGGTACCCCGAAGGTGGGCAGAGAGTTGGCAATGGGAGACAGAAACACAGCAACTCGGAGGCAGTGTGATTCTGTTCCGTTTATTGAACAACAAGCAAGAATTTTTATACTTTCTTTTTTAGTTAACAATTATGCTTTGTGGTTACAAGAGTAGAATGTGCTAAGAGTCACACCGATGAATGATTATGATAAAACAGCAGTTTCCTTAGAAAGGTCAGCATGAACTTTTGATTGTCCTGGGTTAATTGCCCAGGTGTTTTATTTTAACCAAGAGCTAGACAATCTACTTTAAGAATTTAAAACCAAAGAACTATAATTTTAAGTGGGCAACATTTTTTATAATATCTATTGATACCTCATAGAATGGCTTTTCTTTTCCTCCTAGGACTTAATGCATCATGGTGTCCCTGATCTTGCTAAGCGTTCCATAAACGTTAAGCTGTTGTACGGAACATGTTTGTTGTTGTTTGTTATTCACCATCCTGATACCATCTTCATTATATGCTCTAGTGTATGGTAGGGGAGGATCAGGTACTCTCTGCATACCTTGGCCCTGATGTGGATACCATAATCTTTCTCTAATCAGATAAGCAACATAAGGAGGCCCTTGTACTGTGGGAACGGGCCTATGTATTCTTTTGGTTGTTCTATACTTTCCTTGTGGGGCTGGGATTTAGCTCAGTGGGTAGAGTGCTGCGCTGCAGTCTCTGAGGTCCTGAATTTGATTCCCAGCACCGCAAAAATGGGAGAAGGGCCTGGCAATCCACTCCCAAGGCAATCCCGAAACAGACAACCATTGAAAACCCTATGAGGGTCGCTATGAGTCGGATACCGACTCGATGGCACCTAACAACAACAACAACATACTTTCCTTGTAAACCTTAGCTACCATAGGTGGGGTCACTTCAGTCCAAGTAGGGACTAATAACTCAGCTTGCTGCAACTGAAACATAAATTGCTTAATGCTTGAGTTCCAGGGTGGAAATTGCTGACCAGCTTTAACTAGAATATTGCCCATACAACCCTTACAACTGGTGGTCATTACCTCTGATTCATTTACAAATTCCCCCAGTCATGCCATTCTTTCAGCATCTGTTTCATTAGAATGTAATACAATATTATTTATGAGCATTAATCCTAAACATGAAGTAATTATGTACATAATAATTAGAAGCAGTAATCCTATTCCCAGAAGGCAAAAAGCACATATTCCTTTTCCCCATCCCCATCCATTTCTTGGAAGATGAATTCCTTGAACCCCTCTTCCCCATATCCGGACATTGTCAGACAATATGGTTAGAAATGGCCGTGGCAGAAAATAGTATCATCCAAGCACCATGGTACATGATTATAATCTCAGTGACTCAGGAGGCTGACATAGGAGGATCACAGGTTCAGGGCCAGAGGCAGCCTATACAACTTAATGATATCCTGCCTCAAAATTAAAAAAAAAAAAAAAGTGGCTGGAGTTGCAACTCCATGGTAGAGCACTTGCTTAGCATATGTAAGGCTCATCCCCTAAGGACTGAAAAAATAAACAATATTACTGCAACAGATCTAAATAGATTCCATTATTCACGGATTCCCATGCTTCAGTCATTTCTGTACCATCTACATGATTTTTGCCAGTTTTTTGTGTCACCCCAACTATTATTTACTTAGTATTTTTGTTTAAATCATCTACTTTATTTGAAAAAGGTTATCTCATACCTTTAAACTCACTGGTTTAGTGTTCTGGTTATAGTTTTTCTACTACCTTTAAAATAAATACATAGCTCTTGGCTTGCTTTATCAACCCAGGTACAGATGTAGGCCCTGAGGGGAAAGTTCTTGGGTTAGCCATGATCAGCTAGTGTTACACCCCTTCAATACTCTGACTCCCTCGGCCATGCCTAACTGTAAGTACCACGCTGCCTTCCATTGACTGCCTGGCCTCAGGAGGATGAGAAGCTCAGAAATATGCCAGTTAAGATGGCAGATGGGTAACAGCCATGCTTCAATCAGAGAAGAAAATAGGGAAAATCATGAAATTCTCTAATCAAAACAAAAAAAGGAGTGCAGTGTTGCTTTAAGTATCAAGAAAAGTGGTACAGAGCAAGGACAACTGTCTATATTGTTGTTTTTAGGTGCCATGGAGCCGGCATTCCTATCTACAATAGGCAAAACACTACTGTCAGTGCTTCTCTGCTATTCACATGGTTTTCAATGGCTGATTGTTTTTTGGGAGGGGGTTGCCGGGTCCTTCTCCCAAGCCTACAGCACCTGGTGTTCCTGGGAGGTCTCCAATCCAAGTACTAACAAAGCCCGACCCTGCTTACCCTCCCAGATCTGACAGGATTGGATGCCACAGAGCTATAGCTGCAGGCAACTGACCAAATAGTGGAGATTAGAGTGATAGAGAAGAGAACAAAGTGGCAGGGTGACTCTCCATAATCCTCAGTCCCACAGACGACAGCAGTGGAGGGCTTTGAAGGATCCAGAGCCCTTGGGAAGCTGCATGGCTGAAGAGAGGTCTATTGGGGACATCCCCGATGGCACATGGTTGGCAGGAGCCAAAGTGGAGTCACCTGCAAGGGCACAGTGGCTGAAAAGAGGTCCAGCAGAGCCATCCTTGACAGCAAGCAGCTGGAGCGAGGGACAGTGGCGCACCTGGCAAGAGCACACAGCTGAAGAAAGGTGCAGGGGGCCCCTCACTGATGGGACGTGGCTGGTGGGAGGCAAGGTGGACAAAGCAGGGGCCTGCAGGACTCTCCTGGGAAGAGGCCAGGCAACATGGCCCTCCTATACTTTCTCAGACCTGAGAACTATGGGGGAGGTGTTTGTTTGTTTGTTTTGTATGAGGAGAGATGGTCATTGCCCTGGCCTCTGGAGCCACTAGAAACATAAGCTGGAGGGAGGGAAAGTAAAAGATGGTGAGTTTGGAGGATGGAGAAGAGCAGCTGGCACTGCTGGATCCCCAAGCCTAAGAAAGCTTGTTCAGAATAAGGCATGTTTGGGGCCCAGTAGTGCTTGCAATGTGGAGAAGGAGTACCATAGGTCTGGGGAGGCTAAGACATGAGTTAGGCTTTGGTGTGACTAGGGGCTGGGAATGTAGGGGATGGGGAGAAACCGAGGCAAGAGTGCTGAATGCAGAGGCTGCAGCAGGATCTAGGCACCAGACACTGAGGCTGCAAACTATGAGGGTGAGGGAATGAGAGAGAAGCACTAGTGACCCATCATGACCCAAACTCACAGGAACATCAGGGAAGAACCTCTTTACACACAGAGGAGGTGAGACCTAGCACTCAGACCATACAATGGGCAAGCCTCAGCAGAAAAACACACAAAACATGAAGGGTCAAGCTGGATGAGAAGATCATATAGACCAAAGCAACTCAATGGATAATTTCAGGGTAACAGGATTCCTGGAGATGCCTGATGGAGAATTTAGAACCTTGCTTATAAATATGCTGAAAGACTGCAAAGACACCACTATGACAGTAATTGATTCACTGGGGGAAAAAAGGCATCTAATTCAGAAGACAAATTCTCCAGAGAAATTGAGATCATGAAGACAAATCAAGCAAAGGTCCTTGACATGCAAGGCAAAATTAATCAACTCAGTATTATGGTAGAATCTTCAATATCCAGATGAGACAAAGCTGAAAACAGGATAGCTGAAGCTGAGAAAAATAAGAAGACCTTGTTTACTCAGATACCAAGATAGAAAGAAAGATAAAGCAGTATAAGCATGATTTTCAAGAGATATTTGATAAAATGAAGAAATGAAACCTACAAATTCAGGGGGTTCACAAAAGGAGCTGAAAACAACATGAGAGGATTAGGAAATTTATTCAAAGAAATATTAAATAAGAACTTCCCAAACCTAAGGCAAAAGCTAGATATCTATACAACTGAAATATTCAGAACCCCAAACAGTAGACCAGAACAGATCCTCCCCATAACACAATATAATTTGTATGTTAAATCTAGAGAGCAAAGGAGCTATTCTAAAAGCTACAAGAGAGGAACATCAACTCACTTACAAAGGCAAACCCTCAGAATAACAGTGGACTTCTCAACAATGCTAAAGGCAAAGAAAGCTTGGAAAAATATCATCCAAGTCTTGAAAAAGAATAACTATCAACCAAGATTACATTACCCAGCAAAGCTATCTCTGAAAATAGATAGCGAGTTTAAGACATTCCATGATATTGCCTTCTTTAAATGATTCACAGCCACTAAGCCAGCATTGCAGAGGATCCTCAATGAAACATTGCATACAGGAGAGGTAAGACAACTCTAAATACAAGATCAAAGGAATGAATAATAAATGTGAGGGGAACTTAATTTAAAAAATAGGCCAAATATGAATCAAAGAACAGTAACAAGTACCAAACTGATGCAGAATAATAAGCACCTCTCAATAATTACTTTCAATGTAAATGGTCTTAATCCACCATTCAAGAGATATATACTGCCCAATTGGATTAAAAAACATAAACCCTTGATATGTGGCATTTAAGAGACTCATCCATAAAAGACCATAAAAGGCTGAAAATTAAAGGCTGGAAAACAATATATCAAGCATGTGGGGGGAAAAAAGCAGGAGTTGCAATACTAATTTTGGACACCTTAGATTTCAATTTCAAACTAATCAGAAGAGACAAAGAAGGACACTACATACTAGCAAAAGAAACAGTCAACCAGGAACCCATAATGATTCTTAATATTTACTTACCAAATATAGGGGCACCTCACTTCATAAAACAAAATTTATTGGAGATAAAGTAATACATCAGGCTAGACACAATAAGTATGGAATATTTCAATACCCTTCTTTCTCTAAGAGACAAGACATCAAAACAAAAAATTAAGAGAAAAATGAAAGACTTGAGGATAACCATAGACCAACTGGACCTTATAGACATCTACAGAATATTCCATCTATCAAATGTGAAATACACATTCTTCCTAGCCCCACCTGGAACTCTTTCTAAGGTAGCCCACATTTTGGTCCACAAAAATGGCCTCAACAAATACAATAAAATAGAAATCATCCCCTGTACCTTATCAGATCACAATGGACTAAAACTAGAACTCAAAAGCAATAATATTCTGGCAAATCAAATTCAGCAACACATAGAAAATATCATACACTATGATCAAGCGGGCTTCATTCCACAGATGCAAGGCTAGTTCAACACATGAAAATCAATAAATATAATTCAACATATCAATAGGCTTGCAGACAGAAATTATGTGATCATCTCAATTGATGCTGAGGACTTTGACAAAGTGCAACATTCTTTCATTATAAAATCCCAGTACTAACAGAGAAATACCTCACATCATACAGGCCATCTATGACAAACCTACACCCAGTATCATACTTTGTTGTTGTTGTTAGGTACCATCAAGTAGGGTCCAACTAATAGTAAGGTTACTAATAGTAACCCTATGTACAACAGAACAAAACACTCCCTGATACTGTGCCATGCCCAGCACTATGTCCGTGCTTCTCTGCTATTCATAGAGTTTTCAATGGCCAATTGTTTCAGAAGTGGATTGCCAGGTCCTTCTCCCTAGCCTGCAGCAGGTGGTATTCCCAGAAAGTCTCCCACCCAAGGACTAACCATGCCCACCCTGCTTAACTTACAAAATCAGCTGGATCAGTTGCTAGGGTGCTAGGGCTGCAGACTAAAATCATACTAAATGGAGAAAAATTGAAACCATTCCCTGTAAGATCAGGAACAAAATAAGGATGTCTACTCTCTCCTCTCCTATTCAATATTGTGACTGAAGACCTAGCCACAGCAATCTGGCAAGAAAAAGAAATCAAAGAGATACAGATAGGCAAAGAAAAGGTCAAAATATCCTTATTTGTAGATGACATGATCCTTTACCTAAAGGACCCCAAAAATTCTTCTAGAAAACTCTTAGAGCTAATTAATGTCTTCAAAAAAGTAGCAGGACAAATTAACATACAAATATCAGTAGCCTTCCTTTACACAAATAGTGAACATAAAGAAAAGGATATTAAGATGACAATCCCATTTACAATAGCCCACAAAAAATTAAGTATTTATGTATCAATCTAAACAAAGACTCTAAAGGTCTCTACAAGGAAAACTTCAAAACACTAAAAAAGGAAATTGCAGAGGATACTAGAAGACAGAAGGATTTCCCCTGCTCATGGATCAGGAGAATCAATATTGGCTACATTACCAAAAGCAATTTACAGATTTAATGCAATCCACATTAAAATCCAAACAATAAACTTTGCAGAAATAGAAAAAATAATCCTAAAGTTCATGTGGAAGCACAAAAGACCACCAATAGACAAAATAATCTTATGCTGCAAAAATAGCACAGGCAGGATCACTACACTTAACTTCAGACTATGCTACAGAGCTATGGTGGCAAAAACAGCTTGGTACTCACACAAAAATAAGCTTGAAGACCAATGGAACAGAACTGAAGATCCATAGATACACCCACACAACTACAGCCACCTAATTTTTGACAAAGGGGCTAAAGATGGAGAAAAGATAACCTCTTCCATAAATGGTGCTGGGAAAACTGGATACCCAATTGCAGAAAACTGAAAATAGACCCATACATCTCAATTTACATGAGTCAGTTCAAAAATGGATAAGATCCCTGAGAAAACTAAGAAGAGAACTGCCATACAATCCAGTGATGACACTCTTGGGAATATACCCAAAGGATGAAAAGTCATCATACCACAGGGACACCTGCATTTCCATGTTAATACAGCACTTGTCACAATCACAAGGGTATGGAATCAACCAAGATGTCCATCAACAGAAGGCTGGATAAAAAAAAAAAACTTGTGGTATATATACACAATGCAATATTACTAAACAATGAAAAACAATAAACTAACGTCACTTGCTGCACCACGGACTGCCAAAAGAACCAATAGATCTGCCCTACAAGAAGTGCAACCACAGTACTCCTTGGAAGTAAGGATGGCTAGACTGTATCTTACATATTTTGGACATGAAGTCAGGAGGGACTAATCCCTGAAGAAGGACATCATGTTTGGGATAGTGGCAGGTCAATGAAAAAAACGAAAACCCTCAAGTAGATGGATTAACACAGTGTCGGCAACAATGGGCTTAAACATAAATAAGATTGTGTGCCTGGCACAGAATCGGGGAGTGTTTTGTTCAGTTGTATATAGGGTTGCTATGAGTTAGCCCTGACTCAATGGCATCTACAAACAACATGGGAAGACCAGATAGCCATTGGAATAGTGCCCTGCCCTTCAGTATCTGGACACCAAGGACAACCCTCAGATGTAGGTTCTTTCCACCTCCACAAGTCTGGAAAATTTGACTAAATTGCCAGCATTTAAAAATAGGAACATCTCACATAAAAATGTGAGTTTCCAACTATGCGAAAAATAGAGTTTCTGGCAACATTAGACACACCCTCCAGCATGCCAGCAAGAAGTGGAACAGCCTCTGTGAGAGCCCTTTACACACGCCACTGACTATATGTGTGTCCCAGTCCTGCAGGTATTTGCATTTGTTGGGAATCTAGGAAATGAGGGGAAGGAGGGGGAGAGTGGGGTAGAAGAGGTAGAAGGAGTGGGAGGGATAGAGGGAGACGGGCCAGGGAAGAGCAAAAGGGAAATGGGCAGAGAATGTATATGAATTGGAATGCAAGCCCAGCTGGTGGCAGAATTAAGAGCATCTCTAGGAAGTCCCACATTCTGTTAGTGGCCAAGTCAGTGCTAACATTTGCCACAATCCTCTTAGGAGGCAGGTAGGGATTGCAAACAATGTGACAATACAATTAGATTGTCTGGCTCTTCCATGCTTCCAGACATCACCTAAACTTTCCAGACAACCCAGAAGCTGACTCAGAAGCTATCTTTCCAGAGTGTCTGAGAGGCTGTTCAAGGGCAAGTTTGGAACCCACGAATATGCAACTACAAATGTGGAGATACAAAACATGTCACATCTTTAATTTCTTCAAACCGACTTAAATGCAGATTTCACTCTGCTAAGCAAGCCACGTCTGCAGCCATAGCACCCTGCCATCCGACCCTGCCTGATCTCAGAAGCTAAGCAGGGTTAACCTGGTTAGTCCTTAGATGGGAGACTGCCTAGAAATATCAGGTGCTGCAGGCTAGGGAGAAGGACTTGGCAATCCATTCCCAAAACAATCCACCATTGAAAACCCTATGAACAGCAGAGAAGCACTGACAATAGTACTGGGTATGGCACAGTATGGGAGAGTGTTTCATTCTGTTGTACATTGGGTCACTACGAGTCAGACCCAACTCAACAACACTTAACATCAAACCACAAGCAAGCCATGGTCCCCATACACAGTCTCACTGTGGCCAGTTGGAATTATGGAGCATGGTGGTGGCACTCAGGGAGGACCCACCTTTCTCCCCAGGGTCCTCTATAGACATCAGTAGGAGAAGACTTCTCTCCAGAAAGGGAATGGACTTTGGTGCTCTCCTCACATTTTGGTCACAACCCCCCAGTGTTAGTGATAGTGACACAAAAGGGCATTATACCTGGGGGTTCAACCAGTGGCCTTGATATGCTTTGCACTGTGAGCTTATTCATTACTTGAGTTAGTTGGGCATGAACACAGGGAACGGAGAGAAGATGTTGGAAATCTAGGACCTAGTGGCTGTGGGAAAGAATAAATGAAAAGGCAGCTCACAGAAGCTCTGTGTATGAAGGAAATAGCTAAAGGACGCACCCCCAAATGCCAACACTGACCCTCTGCGAGGAGGCAGGGAGCCCTGAGGATGAATGACTATTCGCTGGCAATACACTCTGCTGGAATTTTCTAAAGCAGGGGCTCCTTTCATGGTTATAAAAACTCTTAGGATATTTATAAAGTAGGAAATATAAAACATTCTTACAAAACATGCACAGAGGTACATTTCTGCATATAAAAACGTCTACCTCTGGACAGTAGAATTATGAATGATTATTTTCTTTGTAAGTGTACTGTTTAAATTTTCTGCTTTTGTGGTAATAAACTTTAATAGGACATTTTAATTTGAATCTTATGATATCTTAAATCTTCTTTCAACTCCTTCTAAAAATTTTAATTGGAACAGCAAGCTCCTGGTTGCCTCCTCCTCTCTGATTTTGCATATCCTATGCTTCTGTATGGGGCTGGGATTTAGTTCAGTTGGTAGAGCACCGTTCTGCAGTCTCTGAGGTCCTGAGTTCAATTCCCAGCACTGCAAAAATGGGAGAAGAACCTGGCAATCCACTCCCAAGGGAATCCCCGATCAGCCACTGAAAACCCTATGAGGGTCGCTATGAGTCGGACACGACTCAACCACACCTAACAACAACAACAATGCTTCTGTACATTTCATTACTCACAGCTACCTGTCTTGTGATAGCATCTGCTGGCATGGCCAACAAATGACACCATGTCAAACAGAACCCGTGTTCAAAGAGCTCAGAAGTCACCCTTTTGAGGCAGCTGGTGCGTGGATGTAATGTTTATCAAGTGCACTTGGTGCCCCTAGGGCACCCTGGCTACGACTAAGTGCGGTGAGAACTAGATGGTTAAAAGGCAGATCTGCGAGCCGGCACAGTGGTGCATGCCTGTAATCCCAGCTGCTTGGAGGGGCCGGCACCCACCCCAGTGTGGTCAGAACATGAGAAATTCCATGAGAGACCATGGTGCCCCCTGAGGGTCTGGAGGAGCAGAGATCCTGCTGCCTGAGCCAAGTTAAAAATTCTATTAATGGTTGTTGTTGTTTTTAGGTGCCATCAAGTCAATATCCGACTCATAGAGACCCTATATACAACAGGAGAAACACTATTGTCAGTGCTTCTCTGCTGTTCATAGGGTTTTCAATGGCGGATTGTTTTTTGGGAGTGGGTTGCCAGGTCCATCTCCCAAGCTTACAATATCTGGTGTTCCCAGGCAGTCTCCCATCCAAGTACTAACCAGGCCCAACCCTGCTTAGCTTCTGAGATCTGATGGGATCAGATGCCACAGGGCTACAGCTGCAGGCCTATTAATGGTAGGACACACAAATGGTCAGCAGGTATATGACAAGGAATCATCAGGGAAATGCAAGTCAAAGCCACAGTGAGATAGCACCTCCTCCAGAAAGAATGGCTACAGCCATTCTTTGTTATCTGTTATCTTTGTAGATAACAGATCACAAGTGCTGGTGAGGATGTTGCCCACTGCCAGTAGGACTACAAATTAGTGCAGCCACCATAGAACACAGTATGGAGAGTCCTCAAAAAAATAAAACTAGAGCATCATATGATCCAGCAATCCCAAATCAGTATGTCAGAGACATCTGCACCCTCCTGTTGATTGCAGCACTATCCACAATAGCCAAGAAATAGAAACAGTGTAAAGGTCCACCAGCTGATGAATGGGTAAAGAAAATGTGGCACAAATACCCAGTGGAATACTATTTGGTCATAAAAAGGATAAAATCCTGTCATTTGTGACAACACAGGTGGAACTGGAGATCATTACGTTAAGTGAAATAAACCAGGCACAGAAAGACAAGTACCTCATGATCTCACTCATATGTGAAATCCGAAAGAGTTGATCTCATAGAATTTAGAATAGAATGATTGTTAACAGTGGCTGCAGGAAACAGGGGAAAGGAAAGGATGGGGAAAGGTTGATCAATAACTTTATTTTAAAGATTCAATTACTATTAATGAAAGGAAGAACATATAATGAAAAAAAACTGGCCATGTCAAGTGACCATGTCTTAGGAAACACATTCAGAACAACGCTTTGTACATGCAAAACAATGTTTCTTCATTCAATAAATATGTATAAAACGCCACCATGGGTTGGAAGTAAGGCTATGAAAATTTCAGGAAGGCAAATAATTTAAAATACAGACACAAGTAATTTCTCCCCATCAAAGGTCATAGACAAAAACAGAGATAGTTAAAGCTGAATTTTCTTTGGCTTTCTACAAAAATCCAGAAAATCAATTCTAAAATAAACAAACAGCCCTGATTTATCAGGTATCCTGCCACTGGCAAAATATATTACAATCTCAGTCCTGGATTTTACCATAATGCCTTTTCTGTATTTTACTCCAAAACACATTTTTATTTTTTGTCTGTACAAAACAAAACAAAACAAAACAAAAGTCTCTTACTGCATTTAGATAAATATATGGGACTAAAATTGAATTCTTTTTGTGTCTTCTATAAGATAAACATTCAAGGGATTTAATCTGGGAGAAGAGCCAAAAGTCCAATTCCCATTTATTATTATTTCTAAATTATATATATTTATAAGCCACCACATGAAGCCTTTAATAATAACGTCAGTTCTGCTGCCCCTGAAATGCACCGCTGTTTTCAGGCATAGACATCACCAAGTCGGCTTTTCCTATTTCCCAAATTCCATTAAGATTTATTTCCACCATCTTCCCAGACATGCCATCACCCCTCCACTACTCTGCACCATAAAAAGCACAACAAATGATTTGCACTTAGTATTTTAACTGAAATGTCATATGAAGAGTAATATTAAAGACTGAACATTTTAAATTCAAATGCTAAAAGATGGTGAGCTTTTTTTGCACTGATATAAAACGAAGTTGTATTGAATTAGAATGAAGCTTTCGAAACTTGGGCTTCAAAGAATCAGAAATGAATCAGGAATTTGTATTTTCCTTCCCCTCCGACCCCCGTTGTTAAACTTGTGTTGTTTTTCTCTACATATCTTGCTCCTGAGAACCCTGGCTTAATTTCTCCTTTCTCTCCTCCGCCCACAGACACATTGTACCTCCACAGTACACTGTTTCTAGAACAGATGCCCTACCCGTTCTGGAAGATTTATTCCCTTCAACTGTATTGAGCTTCACTAAAAGGAATAATTTACTCCTAGGAACCAAATAAGACTTCTCCATCTAAGCAAGACAGAATCCCTTAGAATTTCACAACTCTTTATTTTATGGAACTGAATTGAATAGACATTTATTTAGCTAATGTAGGTAAAGTACCATGGGTCTGGCACATCACAAGTAGCTATATATATATATATATATATATATATATTTTTTTTTTTTTTTTTTTTTGTACTAGGGGTTGAACCTAGGGCCTCGCGCTTGCATGCTTTGTAAGTGCTGGACCACTGACCTGCACCCCCAGCCCATTTTTTTTTTTACTTTTTGAGACAGGGTCTCGCTAAGTTACACAGACTGCCTGTGGTCTCGAACTTGTAATCCTCCTGCCTCTGCTTCCCAAATCACTGGGATTACAGGTGTATGCCACTGCACCCGGCAGTAGTTACTATTTGTTTAGGACTTACTGCTATTAAGGAACAATTCTAAGTCCTCCAAATACTGCAACTCATGTGTTGGTTAAAAATATTTATGGAATATTAACTCCATATTCGTTCCTTCTACACATATTGAAGGGCTGGGATTTAGCTCAGTGGGTAGAGCACTGCGCTGCAGTCTCTGAGGTCCCGAGTTCAATTCCCAGCACCACAAAAATGCAAGAAGGGCCTGGCAATCTACTCCCAAGACAATCCCGAAAGTCAGTCATTGAAAACCCTATGAGGGTCGCTATGAGTCGGATACCAACTCGACAGCACCTAACAACAACAACAACACATATTGATTAAAAAAGCTACTATGTACCAGGCATTATGCAATGTTTGCAAAAGCAAACACGGCTCCTGCCTTTGTGGATCTTACAGCCTCCTTAGGAAGGCAGACAACCAAATGCTTGCACAAGTGAATGCAAAATTACCAAATGGCTAAGTGTTATAACCTGTGTAAAGCCTGGGTCCCCATTCAATATCCTAGCAGTGTCAAAGAAACACAATCCAACAAAGAAAAACAAGTTCAGTGCAGCTCAGACATCTGTCAAGATCATGAAAAACAAGGAAACATTAAGAAATTGTCACAGACCAGGAGACTGGAGAGATAGGAAAACTAAATGCAAGGGGGTGGTCCTGGTACAGAAAGAGGACATTAACAGAAACACTGGCAAATTCAAATAAAGTCTAGAGTTTGGCTAACAAAACAAGAATTTCAGTTAATGAAACTGCACAATGCCAGTTTCTTCATTTTGACAAATGGTCAGTATTACATGAGATGTTAATATCAGTGGAAAGCAGATGTAGGGAAACTCTTTCTACAATCTCTGAAACCTTTCTATATACCTAAAATTCCTACAAAGTAAAATGTCTATTTTTAAAAATAGCTCATATCAGCCAGGTGCAGTGGTTCACGCCTGCAATCCCAGTGACTCAGGAGGTGGAAGTAGGAGGATCTCAGGTTTGAGACCGGAGGCAGCAAGACCCTATTTCAAAATAAAAAATAAAAAATGGGCTAAGGGTGCAGTCCAGTGGTAGAGCACTTGCAAAAAGTATGTGCAGGCCCTGAGTTCAACCCCCAAGTACTGCAAAAAAAAATTTTTTTTTTAAGCTCATATCATTGAGTCCTCAAAAATTCCCGATGACATCTCAACAGTCCCCAGTAACACATACAGAGTCTCTACTCTCGGTTTATCTCTTATGTTAGCTATCTGCTACTGCATAACAAGCTAACCCCAAACACAGCCACATGCTGTCCACACTGTGGCTTAGCCAAAGAGCCAGGCTCAGGGGCTCAGGAACTCAGCCACACTTCCTATTCTGTGATTTATCTATTCATACAATCTTTCCTTTTACTCATAATGTGCTTCCTGGTTTTTCATTTGTTCTTTGTTTTGTTTCCTTTCCATGCTGAGCTTTAGATGTCTTTCTTTATTCTAGAAACTAAACTTTTTCTTTTTTCAGCTGTGGTCCTGGATGCTACAAATACAGCCTACCCCTGTCACTTATTCATTCACTCTGATGATGGCGTTCACCTTTCAGTGTCGTTGTTAGGTGCCGTCAAGTCAGGTCCAACTCGTAGCAACCCCATGTGCAGTAGAATGAACTAGTCCCCAACACTTTGCCATGCCCGGCACTGTCAGTGCTTCTCTGCTCTTCATCGGGTTTTCAATGGCTGATTGTTTTGGGAGTGGGATCTGTGTCCTTCTCCCAAGCTTACAGCGCCTGGCATTCCCAGGCAGTCTCCTATCCAAAGACTCACCAGGCCAACCCTGCTTAGCTGCCCAGACCAGGCAAAATCA
>VMDO01034082.1:0-17332 GCA_007922755.1 Pedetes capensis | reverse complement strand
CTGGTGAGAAAGAACTAGGCTGATTTTGGTTTTTTGTTTGTTTGTTTGTTTGTGGTACTGGGGGTTGAACCCAGGGACTGGCACCTGCATGCTCTGCAAGTGCTGGACCACTGAGCTGCATCCCCAGCCCATTTTTTTACTTTTTGAGACAGGGTCTCGCTAAATTATGCAGACTGCTCTGGTCTCGAACTTGCGATCCTCCTGCCTCCACCTCCCCAGCTGCTGGGATTACAGGTGTGTGCCACCACGCCCGGCTTGATTTTGGTTTTGAGTGCAGAAGAAACCAGAGAAAACATGTGTAAATGGTCATCAGACATCACTCTGAATCAGTAAAAGATTGGCTCTGAAACTCAGCAAGAATTTCATCCCTTTCTTCTTCCTTCTTTTACTTCCTTCCTTTAATACTGGAGATGCCAAATGTGATTATTTAAAATCTCAATATCTTTCTGTTTTAAGCCTTTTCTGATTGCCAGAAAACTTTGAAGACATTTGTAGACAAATCTGTGAAAATATTCTACCTATGTTATGTTTGTAGACAAGGATCTGGGGTTTCACTTCCAGTTACTAACTCGATTTTTAATATGTTATTTCAGCTGAACCTCATTTGATTTATTTTTATAATGGGATAAAGCCTGTCATACTACTTTGTAATATGGATATAAATGCCTTCTCGGTTAACATATATGAAAACATTAATCTCATTTCTAATTTAAGGATTTTTTAAAAAATTCAGATCCTTGTCCTATGAGAATTGTGAGGCAAAGAAAGCTTTTTGTGCATTTTGGTACTTGTTCTGCAAGACGCATGTGCAAATACATGGTGTCCACGTGTTTTCCTTTAATTAGCATCCCTCACAATGACTATAACCTTCCCTCCTCTTCTGTCCTTGAAATATATTTTCAAATCCCTTCACCCTAGGGCTCATAAATACCCTGACTCAATTGTGAACTAACTCTCATCTAGGTGACACTGAGTGAAGTGAGCTGCTAAATTAATTCGTACTAAATGACCGTCAGTATTTGCCAACATGGTTCTCAGGAGGTGTATGCCTATAAATACTTTTCCTGTTTAAATTAAATATATTAAGTGGTATGACTGAAAAATTGTATGGAGAGATATTACCTATTTAAGCATAGCCAAATGATCTAATTCATTCAACCAGCTGGTGCTTATTGAGTGTCTGCTAGAAACAGGGGGTAAAAAATGATGAGGCAGATACTACTCATGTGCACCCCATTGTTCAATGGAGGAGACTAAGACAATCGCAAACTGCATAAGAGATGTAAAGGAAATGTAAGAGGGCTTCAATTTATAACTCTGAAATATAGGAGTGGGAGTTTAGTGTTTAAAGAACAAGTGGCATTTGGTTGAAATCAGAGAGATGAGTAGAATCAAACCAGTGGATAGAGGAAGAACATTCTTAGCAATGTGAATCCCATGTCTAAAGGCCCTCAGGGTGGAGGGAGACACGCCATTTACCATTTGAGAGGAACACACTGAAAGCCACGTTGGCTGAAGCACAGATAACACAGGAGAAAGTGCAGAAGAACAATTCTGCTTTTTGTCAGGATGTTGGCTTATAAACAACCCTTTATCTCCTTTAATTTTATTAGCAGCCCTTTTACTTTCACTTCCTGTATAGGCCTGATGGGTAGGTAGGAGATAGAAAAACATTCTTTTTAAAATTAAAATCTTAGGTTACTCTTGATCTTCCCCAACTCGATTTCTGCCTGTTAACGATCACTTTTCAGTATTTTCTGGGAAGAAAATGAGTGCTATTCTGCTCAGATCAGTCTGAGCGGTGCTAGTTTTGGGAGTCTACTGACTATAGATACATACACCTCGGTGGACATGGGAAGGACGTTAAGCCACCTGTCAGCATTTCCACAAACAAGTCACCCTCACATTGAGAAACAGTTAGGCTGATGAGAAGTAGTCCTTTGATTATCCTTATAGCCCCACCATATCATTTGCACCAGGGTGATGCATACAGTTTTTAAATCTGGGGTGCTGAGTTACTTTGTAGGGATGTCTTAGAGGAAATGCAAATATGATCAGTGTTTCTATCAAAAGCCCTTTAGTTTCTCTTCCAGTTCTGATTCTTGTGTCATTAATAGGAATTTACTGTGACTCCCCCAGTACAGGCTAAATTTAGATAATCTTTTGTACTTGTTGAATTTATTTTATGTGTTTTGATGGCATCGTTTTAATCTCCTTCTCTATCAGACCACATAATTAGAGTAGGCAGGAGGTGAAAGAGTTGTGACAATATAATCCTTTTTCACGTTTGGATGTTCTCTTTTGCATATCAAAATAGAATAATCTTAAATAGGAGGAGAAAAATGTAAGGATGTAAGGTTGGAGCGCTAATTTTAAGAACTTCTAAGCTGGGGATTTCCTGGGGATTCAGCAAATAAATGGAAGTGATTGTTTTTCTGCCATTTGCATTTCTTGCAATGAATACATATTCTTAACGGAGCATAGGCAGATTTTACCAATTGGTAAACTTCCCAAAGATTGTTCATTAGCTCAGATTCAGACATGAATTTTTATGCCAAATTACTTTTCTTCCAACCCTTCCCCTGCAAGGACACATTTAAAAATCAAAACCCCTATGTAAATTCAATATAGGTGATGAAATCACTCAAGTACGGTATTGGAAATTTATAAATTTTGACACAACGGAAAATGGGCCAAAAGGAAGAGTGAGTTAAAGTCAAATACTTAATGTCAGACATGGAAACCTATGCCAGAAACTGATCAGTAATATAAGAGGGTTTTTCTAATTGTTAGTAAATGAAATAAATGAAGCCCAGATGTGGTGGAGAGCCCAAGAGTTCTGGAGTAGAAATCTGAGGGTATAAACTTTGGTTCTACCATTTATAATTTATGTGACCATGAACCACGCAGTTCATACTCTTTTATCTTCAGATATCTTGCTCATAAAGAGGATTAGCAGTAATATCTTGCAACATTATTATGAAGATCAGAGTTGATTAAATGACATCAAGTACATTAGTGAGATGTAGCACATAGACTGGGGTATTTTACTGATTCTGATCCAATGTTGGTAACTGCTATGGGCTTTGCTTTGGGTTGCTAAAAGTATAAAAAGAGCTTAATAGCCATTCCTTGGCTGGAGTTTAGCTCAGTCAGATGAGTGCTATTCTGTGCTCTCTGGAGCCCTGTGTTCTTCCCAGCACTGCAAAATGGGAAAAGGACGTGGCAATCCACTCCTTATGCAATCCCAAAACAACCAGCCATTGAAAACACTATGAATAGCAGAGAAGCACTGACAGTATGGGGCATAGCAGTGACAGGAAGTGTCTTGTTCTGTTGTACATAGCATCGCTGTGAGTCAGACAGGACTCCATGGCACCTAGCAGCAACAACAATAACGCTTCCTTGATTTTCTCTAATTAAGTTACTCTTGATTCATGAAAATGTATTCTCTCTGTTCATAAAATTCAGAAGAGGGTTATGTAATGTAAAATATAAGTCAGCATGTTTTTTTCAGTCTTCATGGAGAGGATGCAGTGTTTTTTCTTAACCTACATAATCTAAAAAGATGGATAATTTTATATATTGATATAGAACAAAAGTAAAAACATGGAGTGTCCAGCACCTCCAGTGTCAAACATGGATTATCAGTGACTTGTCGCCCTGTTTCTGTGCTGGGTGGGGGCCAGGCAGACATGGAATCCCCATTCTGCTCCTTCAGACAGTGTTTCTCAAACTTGGCTGCATACCAGAACCCCTCTGTGTTTCCACCCCAGGACAATTGCATTAGCATTTGGGGTGCAAAGGGAGATGGACTACAAGGGGACATGGACATTAATATTTGTTAAACAAAACAACAACAAACAAACAAACTTATGGCAACCAAGATAAGAATAGAATAGTTATGTGAACTACCACTGTTTACTTATCCCCTCTGAAACTCAGTGTATTAATTTCCTAGAACTGCTGTAGCAAAGCACTGCCAACTGAGTGACTTGGAACAGCAGAATTGTATTATTGTCTTATGTTTGGGAGACAGGACAGAAAATCAAGGGCCTCCCAGGCTCATTGTTTCAGTCAGTGTTGGGGAAAGTACCTGCCCCATGCCTCTCTCCTAGATTCCGGGAGTCTCCTAAATTCCTTGATTACACTGGATACCCCAATGAGCTATTTTATTTTGATTTGAACCCAGGACATTGTGCTTGCATGCTTTGCGAGTGCAGTACCATTGAGCTATACCCTCAGCCCGTTTTTTACTTTTTGAGACAGAGTCTCATTAAATTATGCAGACTGCCTCTGGTCTCGAACTTATGATCCTCCTGCCTCTGCCTCCAGAGTCGCTGGGGTTATAGGCATGTGCCACTGTGGCCAGGCTCTATTTTGATTATCTTGAAAAGACGTTTCTTCTAAGTAAGGTCATGTGTTGAGATATTGGAAGCTAGGAGTTCAAATATCTTTTTGGAGGGACAAGAGTTCAACCCATAACTTAATAGATGCATCTGACAAATGGGTAAACAATCATACCTTTTTCATTGTGTTGCTGGGATCATTAACTTAGAACGCTTGTTACAATACATAGCCAGAAATAAGCTATTTTAATATGAGTCATGTGCCTGGGTCACTTATTGTGGTACTTTGTTGTCATTACTATAATGTACTTTATTCTCCTTTATCTTTCTTATCCCTACTAAAAGAAATAACCAAGGCTTTCACGTTCCTTTGGCTCATGGGAGCTTTTTCGTGTAGCTTGTACTTCTGTAGAAATTGACTCAAGACATTTCCCTTCCTTATATTTTCAGGCTTCACAAAACTTGTCCCAAAGGAGGAAGCCTCATTATTGCAACACATTGCGTACATTTACCAGGAAGCACTTGCAGTTATGTGGGACAAGGGGCCAGGATTGTCAGATTTTCTAATTCTTTAAGTACACCAAAAATTCAATTTGCATATGGAATCTATTCAAAATTAAGCGTTCAAACTAATGCATCCCCATTCATCTCCAGGATCAGGACATTGTATTGTAGCATGAAATTGGCTGGTTGGGAATACTGACGCCACTTAGAACAGTACCCTCTACCGATGCACCACTTTTTGTTTTCTGGTGAGGCAATAATTTAAAAATTGCCAGCATATCCCTGTTTTTGTTTTTCTTATTTTTGTTTAATTTCTGGAATGTTTAATTTTGAATTTTTACACCGTCAGGACAGTATAAGTACTATGTATTAATGATGTCATAAATATTTTATACCTCTCCCTGATTAATTGTTAGGTGCTGTCAGGTCGAGTTTGACTTATGGCAGTGACCCTATGTCCAACAGAAAGAAGCACTCTTTGACATTGTGCCATGCCCGGCACTATGTCAGTGCTTCCCTGCTATTCATAGGGTTGTCAATGGCTGATTGTTTTGGGATTGTTTCAGGAGTGGGCTACCAGATGCTTTGCCATTTTTGCAGTGCTGGTGATCCAACCCAGGGCCTCATAGTGCACAGAACAAGTTCTCTACCAACTAAGCTAAACCTCAGCCTTGCCTGACTAAAGTAGGCCATTGTATATAAATACAACCCTTGGCACTTTAAAGAGAATTTTTTTCGGTATATTATCTGTCTTCATCTTCAAATAGCCATGGGATATAGTTAAGCATTTATCTCCATTATTTAAATGAAGGCAATATTCAGAGAGAGGGATTAAACTTTCTGAGGTCACGTGTCAGTGAACAGTTAGTGATTTAGTGAGTATAGACTGTAGACCTGAACTCAAGTCTGTGTTCTGTCCAGTGTGGCTCATTTCACACCATTTCACACTCAGGCCATGCAGAAGGGCTCTGGGAATATCATAGACTGTGAGATCTTTTGTTTCCTGACCTGGTTGAGTAAGTTCCTAATGAACAGCTCGAGGATTAATAGGTCAGGACAAAGCAACTCAATCACTCTAGAGATCTCAGTGGAAATCACTGTAACTCCACCCTGTGGTTCTTCATTGTTCCTTGTCTTGAAAAGTTCACCGTCCCACCTATGACAAGGTTGAGCCCTTCAGTGATTGGGAGTCATGGTGAATTGGTTAGGGACACAGTGGATCTCCAACCCCAAATAGACTTGGCTCTTGGTACTTTTCCAGAACACGAGGGAGATACCAGGAAGAGCAGAGTAGCGAGTATAACTGGAATTGCCACCTCTTCTTTGCTCACTGCCACCTTTAGAATGTGTAAAGCAGAAAGGCAGGCGCCGTTTCCTAGGATTGGAAGCAATTTTCTCCTGCTCAAGGTGTGAAGGAGAACAGTAAACACTTCCTCCACCCACACCCCATCCCTGCCCTTTGTGCTACGTGAACTAGGACAGAAGGTACAACTTTTTAAAAAATTATATTCTAGATATGTCTTTCAGAGGAGACGTTAGCTCAGATCTACCTGGGTCCCAGCCAGTTATTACTCAGGTCGTCCTCTAGCTCAGAAAGCCAGCCTTCCCTCTAAGATTTTCCCTTCTTATCTACAAATCCGATCTCATGTCTAAGCAACCTCATATAATTAGGGGCTGCCAACCCATCAAACCAGAACACGCCAGGCCTTGCACCCAAATCACTGTGCTCAAACTTACTATTTTGTCTTCACAGTTAATTGCTGTGTTTAAAACAAATAAACATCAAAAATAACAATGAAACACTTTGCTAATTGATCCTTCTAGGATGCACACTTTAAAACCAATTAGCTGAAAAACTTAAATCAACAAAAGAAAAGTCCATGATTGGGTGGATTTTTCGATCACCATTATTATGTCTTTTATTTCATTGAAACAATTACTACCTTACAGTAAAGTTGTAAGCCTGGCCATGCGCTTCTTACTCATCAGGAAGCATGCTGTTAACCAATTTCATCCTTGTACAAACATCATAGAGTGTACTTGCACAGACTAAACCAGCTACCATGTCACCAGTTGTTGGTAGGTGCCATTGAGTCAATTTTGACTCACAGTGACCCTGTGTACAACAGAACAAAACACTCTCTGACACTGTGCCATGCCCAGCACTATGTCAGAGCTTCTATGCTATTCGCAGGGTTTTCAATGGCAGATTGTCACAAGGAGATATAATCTTATGTGACAACCATCTTACATGCCACCATCTTACATGATTGATTGAGACATCATCGCAAGCACAGGACTGCATAGTACAAAGAACTTTCTTTTCTGAATCAAGAATGAGTTCCCTACCCAACGCCTGTCACCCTCTTGAATAATTTAGAGTGCAGGTCTTACAAGGGCATTCCTCCTCCAAAACCTCAGTATAACCATCAAAACCAGGAGATTGATGTTGCGAGATAATTACTCTCTACATGTCAGGCCCAATTCAAGTCTCCCCAAATTTTTTCCAAGGTATTGGTATCCTTTACAGTGAAGAAATCCAGCTTGGGATTGTGCATTGCTAACTAGTGGGCTTTGCTACACAGAAGCCAGATGAATACCAGCTGCTGGTGATGTCTGCGTAAATGTATGTATAGCCCAGATTTGGCTTTTTGTGTCCTTCTTGCACGTTTTATTGTATCATTGTTTCATTCACCTTTCTGAGATGGAGATGTTGTTGTTGTTAGGTGCTGTGGTCTGACTCGCAGCGACCCTCATAGGGTTTTCAATGGCTGATTGTTTTGGGATTGCTTTGAGAGAGCTTTGCCATGTCCTTCTCCTGTCTTTTTGGGGCTGGGGATGGAACACAAGTCCTCAGAGAGTGTGGAGCAGCAGTCTACCAACTGAGCTAACCCCTAGCCCTAGATAGAGATAATGTAGATTAAAAGGGGCCTGGAGTTTGCCTCAGTTGGTAGAGTGCTGCTCAACACTCTCTGAGGATCTGGGTTCCATCCCCAGCCCCACATAGATGGGAAAAGGATATAGCAATCCACTCCCAAAACAATCCGAAACAATCAGCCATTGAAAACCCTATGAGGGTCGCTAAGAGTCAAACCCAACTCGAAGGCGGCTAACAACAACAACAACAACAGCAACAACAACAACAACAACAAGAAAGCCCTTAAAGCAATGATGGGATTGGGAGCCATTTTCAAAACCCACATTGAATAAAATAAAAACAGCAATGAAACTAAATTTGTACAGAGTTCATTACAGAGGTTTTACTAAAAGGAGTAGTAAAACTAAGAAATATATGTTTTTTAAGATTGTTATTATTCCATTTTTCTTAGCCTTTAAATGTTTAACAATAATGGTAGCAAATAATATAAGTTGAGCATTACACTAAGTTCTTATTTATTTTATTATTTATTTTGTATTTTTTGCAGTAGTCGGGGGTTGAACCCAGGGATTTACATATGCTAGGCAAGTGCTCTGCCAGTTAGCTGCACTCCCAGCACCTTTTAAAATTATTTTCATCTTGAAACAGGGTCCCACCATATTGCTCAGGCTGCCTCTGGCCTCAAACATGGGATCCTCCTGTCTCTACCTCCTAAATCGCTGGGATTACAGGTGTGCACCGTGGTGCTTGGCCTAAGTTCTTACTAATGCATATGTCCTTTAATTTCCACACAACATAATGGGGAGGCATCATTGTTGTCATTTCTGTTCTATAGTTGAGACATGAAGAGTATCTACCTGCAATCATTTCCAGATAAATATATAACAAAGGAATTTGTAGTATCAGCACAAATTTCTAAGGGATGTGTAAATTGTAAATTTTCTCACTGTCTTGGTGTCTGAACACGCACTACCATTACCTTTTGACGTGTGTGCCTGGCATCCTGGGGCAGGAAGGCATTCAATTTGTACAAAAGACTCCTGTGGCTTTTCTCTGAATTAGATTTTGAACACATAGGCAAACCTCTGCAGCCCTGGGGTTTTCCATATTGAAAGAATTCTGATTTTCTACATCTCTGAGTCTTCTGATAGAAAGCAGAAGGTGAAGGTGAGAAAATAAATCAGTCCCTTTTGCAGGGTTGGCCAGAAATACATTGCGATGCAGGTGTGGTGAGGTCATTACCTTTCCTTCCTTTTCATCCAGTGTCACCCCTGGTGGGCCTTGGGTGTCATCCATAGCTGTTTTGGACTTTCTGGGAGGTGAAGCCTGAGATAAAGACAGTTGTACAAAAACTTTATTAAAGACACAGCTGTGAGAGGGGAGTGATTGTAAGACTGTGGTTTAGATCTGACAGTGTCTCTGCCAGGTCAATGGAAAGGTCTAGGACAGAGGGAGTCCCTTATAATCATCTTGTGACAGGCAGAAATGGCCTGCCTTGTTCCATCACTGACCTCCAAAATAGCTTGACCTCTGCTCAAAAGCTGATGGGTCTCCTGTTACAGCTAACAGCTGAGTTCATTAGCAAACCACACAGCAAGTTACTGCTTTGGGGGGAGTCTTCCTGGCACCCCTGTGTGTCAGCAACAGGGCTATAGGTTTATGGAGCATTTCAGGAGTAAAGTGGAACTGCAATTAAAGTCAGATAATATGAGGGCAGTTGTAGGTTTCTCTGTTTACTAGTTGTGGTACTGACGGCAACTTAAGCCTTAGTTTCCTACTCTGTGAAATGGGATGATACCATAAATCAACCATAAAGATAGAAAGGTAGAAATAAGGCAATGTCTATGCAGATGCTATTGGGGAATATACAAATATTTTGAGTTTTTATTACACTTGTTTTATTATTATCATTCTTATTATGCCTAAGCAGTGCTTTTTCATTCATTCATTCATTGAACAACATCTGTGTATCACTCTCCTTTTTAGTACTGAGATTTTAGCACTGTGATTAGTGAAATAATCAGTCCCTATATACAAGGAGCTTGTATGCAGTGGTAGAGAGGGAGGGAGGGAGGGAAGAACAGAAGAAGGAAAAGAGGGAGAGAAGAAGAGAGACAGAAACAGACAGAGTGGAGATACCAGCAAATAAGATGTTGAAAAGTTCCTAAATGCCTAGGAGGAAATAAATAAAGGAAGAAGATCAGTCATAGCAACCAGTGCAGATCTCACTGATACAGTGACATTTGAGCCCAATCGTAAGTTGGTGAAATCAAGTCACTTGACTTACTGGAAAGAAACATTAGGCAGAGAAAATAGCAGGCACAAAGGCCATGCATGGGAATGTGCCTAGGATGTTCACGGAACAGCAAGGAGTTGTACATGGTTGGAATGAGTGAGGGAAGGGAACGGAAGAAGAGAGAAGGTGCAGACTATACGCAGCCTTAGCCACTAGGGTAAAGATGTGAGTTTTGATCGATAAGAGGGAAAGCCATTGCAGGAGTCTGAGCAGGGGTGGCCATGGTCACATAGGCTGACATATTAAGAATAGCTTATATAAGGGGAGGCACCCAGACAGCCCTGTCACACAGACCTGTGGTGATCCAAGAGAGAGGTGCGGGCAGCTCAGACTAGGACACAGACTTTAAATCTGAAATGAAATGATTGGATCAGGCAGTGTATTTAAGGTAAAGATGACAGTATTTACCCAGAAAGAAGATGCAAATCATGATCTCAAAGAAGAGTAACGACGACCCCATCAAGTTCTCAGCCTGAAGAACAGGATGTTTGCAAAGGGGTAAAAATGAACTGTCTAGAATGTTTGGGAGCCATCGAGAGTAATATGTGGGCAAAGATCAGGATTTCAGTTTCAGAGGAAAATATTCACAGGCTCTGTTCAGCATCTGAGTGGAGATGTTGAACAGACGACTGAGTGGAAGGGCGCTGGAGGTGCAGTGGGTGCGATCCATTCGGGAGCTCTCAGCCTAAAGAAGGCATTTGACGCTTAGAGAAGAGGATAGGTGAGATTATCAGGGAGTGAGTCTGGATTGAAAATTGACTTATAAGGACTGACTGCCATAACTCAGCGCTTAGCAGTCAGCAGGATGAGAGGGTACTCAGGGGGCCTGCTGAGAAGGATCACCCAGGAGAGAACAAGAGGAAGTGGTGTCCAGGGTCCCAGTGAGAGAGAGGCTTCAGAGAAGAGAGAGCCATCCTCTGTGTTAGGAGCTGCTGCCCTGTCAAGTAAGGGCTCAGTGGCATGCTTTTGTGACCATGACAAGGACTGTTTGGAGAGGTGGGAGATAGAGGTGGGAACCCAGTTGAACTGTATTTCTTAGAACTGAGGAGGAGGAGGATTCATAGAGAAATTATTCAGAGTTTTGTTGGAGAAGGGAAGAGGGAATGAGATCATGGTAGAGGGAGAAATAGAATAAACAGATTGTGCTCTGGGGACGTATTGGGAAATGTTGTTGTTGTTCAGTTCCATTGAGTTGTGTCCAATTCATAGCGACCCTCATAGAGTTTTCAATTGTTTTTTGGGGGGATTGCCTCAGGAGTGGATTGCCACATCCTTCTCCCATTTTTGTGGTGCTGGGAATCGAACCTGGCACCTCAGAGACTACAGAGCAGCACTCTACCAACTGAGCTAAATCCCAGCCCCAGAGAAATATTAGAGCATGCTTATATATTGATATGTTTGACCTAGGGCTGGCAGATATCAGGATGCAATTTGAGGAGCAGGATTATTGAGCAATTGTAGGAGGTGAATGTAAGGCACAAGAGCATCTGGGAGAACCCTGGTCTGGGGGTACAGATGCATGTAGGTGAGCAGCTGCAATGACACAGAGAATAGAGTATCTCTTGGTTTCTTTGGTTTTCTCAGTAAGAGTTCATGAGCAAGGAATTGGGTGGTAGAAGAGGTACTTGAAGTCTGAGAAGAAATGAGAATGTTCAGGCTGAAATCTACCAGCAAGTCTCACATTCTTGCCTGAAAGATCACTAAGTGTATTAGTCAGCTTTTCATTGCTATGAAATTCATTATAGTAGTGCAATAATTAGGCTATAAAGAGATGAGATTTATTTTGGCTCATCGATTACCGGTTGTCAGTCCATGATTGACTGGCCCTGCTGTTTCTGTGCCTGTGGCCATCACAGCAGGGAGAACATGGTGGAGAGCTGTCTCTTTCACGGTGGCCCAGAAGCACAGAGACAGAGGAAGACACTAGAGTCCCACAATCTCCTCTGAAGGGGCCCTCAGTGACCCAAGACCTCCCACTAGGCACCACCTCTTAAAGGTTCCACCACCTTCCAGGAATGCCAGGTTGAGCACCAAGTCTTTTACATAGAGGCTTGTGAGGGACCTTCTAGATCCAATGGTGGCACCAAGAAACTGCTCTGATTTCAGTTCTTTTCCAAATGAAGAACATAAGAGACTTTTTAGCATGAGGAGCTTTAATTTGAGCTTCAGTTCAAATTACCCCATGTTCTGGCACTGTAAGATTTGAGAAATCACTTCACCTCTCAAGGTCTCCATTTCCTTGTCCGTAACATGTAGGCACTAGACCAGGGCTTTCACATTTATTTGACCTTCTCCTTATGACATTTTATAGCATGACCTGCTAAACATACATGCTTGTGTACACACATATATATTTGCAAAACTGAAGTTTGAAAAACACTGCATTTTTTAATACATATCGTGCACTCTGATATTTTCTATTCTTTGGTAATTCATTTACTCTAATGGAGTTTAGTTTCATTTTGTTGTGGTTGTTGGGACTGTTTTTCATTTGCTTCCTTGTGTTAAGCCAGGCTTATCTGGTTGTGAAATTGATACACAACCCATTCATGCGTCAAGACCCAGAGTTTAAAAGGCACGCACAGTTTGATGAGACACTCTCTTAAGTGCTTCTTAATCTCTCATTATGTGGTTCCAAGAACTCCTCTTTTTATCAGCAATCTTATTCTACTGGTAATTTTTAATGCACAACTTAATGGGTCTCACTGTAACATTTCCATTCATGCATTTCATTGTACATTGCTCGTGTTCAGTTCCCCCGACCGTCTCGTGACTCCTCCTCCCTACCAAGGGTTCCCCTTCTACATGCGTGTCCTTTTTCTAAGTATATCTATCTGTATAGGTACTTCCCAGTTTAAGGCAGCCACTCTTCAACAGGACATGAAGGGTAGAGTAAACTAGTCACAGCATGGACATTATGACCATGTGATGGGAAACTGGAACTGAGCTGTACGCTGATTGTGTTTTTAAAAATGAGTTACAACAGCCTGTAATCCCAGTGACCTGGGAGGCAGAGGCAGGAGGATCGCAAGTTCGAGACCAGAGTCAGTTTGTATAATTTAGCAAGATGCTGTCTCAAAAAGTAAAAAAGTGATCTGGGGGTGCAGCTCATTGGTACAACACTTGCAAGCAACCACGAGGCCCTGGGTTCAACCCCCAGTACTGCAAAAAAAAAAAAAAAAAAAGAGTTACAATGATTTTAAGATGGAGTGACTACAATGTGAATTTCTAGTGGCTGTAGAAAAATCAGAAGAAGTGCTATGCCCAGCTTGATGTCTCCTCGAATCCTCCAGTCTATTTTTTCCCCCTACACTTGGCCCACTTCACTCCTTTTGGACACCAGCACTGCCCCTCTGGGCATACAACCCTTGTTGTTGTGGAAGCGCTGTATCAACCAGGGTCAATCTGTAAATAAATTTCCGTAAGTAAACATTGGTTGAGGACTGGAAAAAAGCACCATAGGCCCTAGAAGAGGGAATTTTAAGTGAATTTCTTCTGGGAAATTAAAATCCACTTAAAATATTTTAATAAGAGCGTAGACTTCTCACAGATAAACAGGAAATCTAGCACCCAGTTGAAAGTCAGATGCCACAGTAAAACATTACTAAATGAATGGTCACACATCTCACTTTTCTGGGGACAATCTCAGTGTACTGATGGTTCAGTGATAATTATTAATTATGATAACAGTCCTTTTAGCCTCAAAAGTCCTGATTTGGATAGCTTATATATTCCCTGTAACTATAGAGTAATTGTTCTAAGCCTGCAACCATACCGTCAGATCTTGGAAGCTAAGCAGGGTTGGGCGTGGTTAGTCCTTGGATGGGAGACCATCTGGGAACACCAGGTGCTGTAGGCTTAGGAGAAGGACCCGACAATCCACTCCCCCCCAAAACAATCAACCATTGAAAACACTATGAACAGCAGAGAAGCACTGACAATAGTGTTTCTCCTGTTGAACGTAGGGTCGCTATGAGTCTAACACTGACTCGATGGCACCTAACAACAACAACAATTGTTCTACATTTTGCTAGTTTATGTATCAATTCTGAAGCTGGTGATTATGAGTTTGGTCTCTATTGGGCAGTTGGCAACAGGGAATTCTCATGTGCTCATCATCAATTCTCCATATATGCCTTAACTACCCAAAATTTGGGTTCCTAATTTTGTTATTTGACCTGCATTGTAGTCTTCATACTCCACGGGTTCATTTTCCTCTTATCAGGGTGCTCGTACAAAATCTACTCTCCTCATGACCATATACCTAAGTAAGATGAATTAAAGAACTGTTTAAAAATATATTGGCAGTAGCAAAGAAAGTTTCCATTTTGTGCTTTTAGGATTCTTTCCTTTTATGTCATGCTTTTTTCCCTTTGATCACTTTCGAAGGTAGACAATCCAACCCCAGGAATGTAGCCAAGAATGGCTAAGTCAGAAGCTTGACAGAGCCTAAGGCCCATGATAGGAAGTAACCAGAATTTACAGTCACCAAGAAGCTGCTACTCAGAATGACTCCTGGACATTTATTCATTGACCTACCCAAGCAACATGATACATTTCCTCCTGTTTTTTGACCAGTTAAGAAAGAGTGGTGAATCCAACTCTGCTAAATATGAAGCCATGGGGAAGACCCGGAGTTAGTTACTCCCATTTGCTACTTCAGTTAGCATCATAAGCAAACGAGGGAGACTAGAATTCAAGGTCATCAAAAACAATGGTGCTTTACTCCATGACTTATCCTTATTCTTTACCTCATGCTGAGATACCAGTCCCATATCTATAATGGCAGATGTTAAGCTGGTGTGCATGTGTGTGAATTGTATCAGATAAGTGGTTGAAATGGGTCTTCAAGATTATTCTTTTCTCCTAATGCATTACTAGATTTTTCTTCTCTTCAATGGCTGCAATCACAGAAGGATGGGGCATCTGAACTTATGTTTGGAAGTGCCAGCTCACCATTAGGCAGAAGGAACCTACCACTCTCACAGATAAAAGACGGATAAGCAAGCCAACAAACCAACCACAAATGTGATCTTAAAATAGTCCAAGTTTTATTCCTTCTGTTGGGGAGGAGTACACAGTATGTGCTTGGTGGATTTTCCTAGAATGAGTCAAAGCTTCGACTGACAGGGGAGAGAATAGCAACATTGAAATCCATGGGCGTTGCCAATCTGGGCTTGAACACAGCTTCATGGAGTCAAGGAGATATCATAAATCCTGGAGATGTGCTTTTAAAGTAGTCCTGCCTGATAGTGTTTTCGGCCAATGGTAGGATAGTTCTGAGAAGATAAAGTGTATTTCTCTAAAAATTAGCTGGGAAAATAAAGTTCTGTTCTCACTCTATATTAAAAAAACATATTAGACGTTGGGGTCTTTCTGTTTTGTCTTTCAGGTTTTTGAAATAATCTTTATCTTTTAAGTTAAGATGTACATTACAGGAAACAAAAGCACAAGCAGCAAAGAATAAAGTCGACCATGGTGGCGAGCAGTTCAGCTGGCCATGTCCTTTTGGGTCCTGTAGGTATCCATACAATGATCTGTTTTAGGTAACTGAGATGGTACCATACATGCCATGCTTTGACACACATAGCGAATATTCACCAATTCAAAATCCCAAAGCTACATGAGTATGTTACTAGTCAAGAATATAGTACACCAACTCAATGTGTTAGAAAAAAACAAAACAAAACTGTAATCCTTCTAACTGGAGGTTTGTTGCCATTTTTGTCTTCAGAGATTGTTTTAAAGCCCACAGGTGAGCAAGAGAAGGGCGCTAAATTGTGCCTCACCAAAAGAAATGTCTATGTTCCAACCCCTAGAATTGATGGATATACACTTATTTGGGAGAGAAAAAAGGAGTCTTGGCAGAAATAATTAATGATCTTGAGATGAAGTCATTCTGGATTATCTGAATCCATCCTAAAACCAATGATGAATGTACTTAGGGGAGACAGAGATTTGATACAGGAAGCAGTGAAGGCCCCAGAGAAAGGAATTCCATGTAAAGACAGAGGCTGAGATGGAGTTATGCAGAAGCAAGCCTGGGAACTCCTGGAGGAAGCAGGAGCCAGAAAAGTCCACAAAGGGTCTCCTTTGGGGTTCTAGGACTAAAGCCCTGCCCTCACCTTGGTTTGGGGATTCTAGCCTTCAGAACTATGAGATAATATGTGTCTATTATCTCAAGCCCTTGAGTTTGTGGTGTTTCTAATGGCTTCTACAATAAGAAGTTAATAGAGTAAGACCAATGGGAATTACTATTGAAGTACTTCCCTTGCATCTGATCCAAAAGTTCCATGGGGCACTGATGGGGACACTGATTTTCATTCTTTTCCACAATGACTTTCTATCCACAGAGAAGTTATTTCATCAAATGAATGCTGGATTAGGCAAAATTGCCCTGCAAAATGAGGACTTTTTTTCCCCTACCAATTTCCTTAATGGGGATAAGTAGGGGAGAGAATGCTTTATCTACATTATTTCCCTTATGAAGTACGTAGTGGCATGAAGGACATTCAAAGATCTCTTAGAACATTTTTCCTTTTTAAAAAATAATGGGAAGGACCTTGTTAACAAGTGGAAACATTAACACAGAGAACATGTAGCTGTTATGCATTCGCTCCATATTATTCTTCCCAGTTGGGCAGGCAGACTTCCAAATACTTTGAAGATAATCATTCATCTTTGATAGTGACTTAAAGTAAAGAGAGCCCCAGAGAGAAGAGGCATGGACATTCACACAACTGTTCTCCTCACTTCCCAAGTTGCTACAGGGAGAAGTTGCTGGGGGATTATGTTCATTTCTCAGAATAGCCATTCAGCAAAATAACGAGTGAGGAGATAAAGAGAAAATTAGATCCTTTCAAATAGCTATTGCATTCTTGAAAATCACCTTCAATTGATTAGCAAATATGTGCACTAAAATATCTCCAAGTACAATCAATCAAAATAACTCAAGTGTTTGATTTAAGATTTTGCAACATTAACTAAGTCCTTCTTTTCAGATAAGGAAATGAATCTAAATATTAGTAGGGGAATAACTTCTACAGCAGATATGTTGATAATGATCATCTTAAATCACACCATGTTCAGGGAGAACTGGCCAGACTACCCCATATGCCACGGCCTTTCTTATAAATGGCTAGAGGAGGACTCTGCACATCTCTGACGTTTACCATGATCCTTGAAAATTTAAGAACTGTATTTGCCTTTTGTTACTATGAGCTAAACTTGAAGGAAGAAAGTTGTTTTTTTGTTGTTGCTGTTAGTTTTTTTGGTTTTCTTTTCTTTTTTTCTTTCTTTTTCTTT
>VMDO01034081.1:0-17351 GCA_007922755.1 Pedetes capensis | reverse complement strand
GGCATATGTGTCATTGTATGCATTTTATTTTTTAAGAAAGTTTTACATAAAATTGCCTTACTACTAGCAGACACTATGATTTTACCTAGATTGTGAAAACTGTACTTTCAAAGCTTTTATTTTGGATATTTAGTACTTTCAAGATAATGCTTTTAGGATAATTATTTTTGACACATTTCTGTTTCCTGTACTAATACTCTAAGAGAAAGAGAAAAAAAGTGAATACTCATTTTCCTCTGACATAAAATTTTAGTGTGCTGTGTTGTTGTTAGGTACTGTCAAGTTGGGTCCAACTCATAGTGACCTTATGTACAATAGAATGAAACACTCTTTTATTCTGTGCCAGGCACATGATCTTATTTATATCGAAGCCACTTGTTGCAGACATTGTGTCATTCCATCTAGTTGAGGTTTTTCCTTTTTTAAAATGACCTGCCACTCTCCTAAACATGATGTCCTTCTCCATGAATTGGTCCCTCCTGACTACGTGCCCAAAATATGTAAGACCCAGGCTAGCCATCCTTGCTTCCAAGGAGCACTCTGGTTGCACTTCTTGGATGGATGTGTTAGTTCTTTTGGCAGTCCATGGTATATTCAATATTAGCCTCCAGCACCATAATTCAAAAGCATCGATTATTTTCCTGTCTTCCTTATTCAATGTCAAGCTTTCACAACCTTATGATGCGACTGAAACTACCGTGGCATGAGTCAGGTGCACCATTGTTGTCCATGTGACATCTTTACTTTTCAATACTTCAAAGTGATCTGTTGCCACAGCTGTTCCCAATGCAATGTGTCTTTTGATTTCTTGACTGCTGCTTCCATGGTGGTTGATTGTAGAACCAAGTAAATCAAAATCTTGGACAGCCTCAATCTTTTCTCCATTTATCATGAAGTTGTATAGTGACCCAGTTGTAAGGATGTTGGTTTTGTTGATGTTGAGTCACAATCCACACTGAAGGCTGTGTTCTTTGATCTTCATCAGTAAATATTTCAATTCTTCTTAATTTTCAGCAGGCAGAGTTGTGTTATCTCCATAATGCTGGATCTTAATGAGTCTTCCTCCAATCATGATGCTGTATTCTTCTTTGTAAAGTCCAACTTTGCATATCATTTGCTCAGCATAGAAATTGAAGAGGTTTAGTGAAAGGACATAGCCTTGATGAACACCTTTCTCAACTTTAGACCAAGCACTATTTCCTCGTTCTGTTCAAAGGACTGCCTCTTGGTCCATGTGCAGATTCTCATGAGTGCAATTAGGTACTCTGGTATTTCCATTCTTCGCAGTGTTATCCATAATTTGTAACATCTTTGCATTGTTGGTAAAAAATAGATAGACACCTTTCTGCTATTCTCTGCTTTTGGGTAATATCCATCTGACATCAGTGATGATTTCCCTGGTTCCACACCCTCCTCTGAATCCAGGTTGATTTTCTGGCAGTTCTTTGTCTATGTACTGCTTCAGTTGCTTTTGAATGATCTTTAGCAAAATTTTGCTTATTTGTGATACTGATAGCATTCTAGAGTTTCCACATCCAGTCGGATCCTCTTTCTTGGAAATAGACACAAATATGGATCTCTTCCAGTTGGTTGGCCAGATAGCTGCTTTCCAAATCTCTTGGCATAAACATATTATCTCCTCCAATGCTGCATCTGTTTGTTGAAATATCTCTATTGATATTTCATCAATTCCTGGAGCCTTGTGTTTCTCCAATTCCTTCAAGGCAGCTTCCACTTCCTTTAATATCATTGGTTCCTGATCACATGCGATCTCTTGAAATGGTTGATCATCCATCAATTCTCTTTTGTATAACAACTCTATATTCATTTCATCTTCTTTTGATGTTTCCTGAATTAATATTCTCCCTGTAGAATCTACCACTATCACCACTTGAGGCTTAAGTTTTTTGTGTGTGCTATACTAATGGTAGCCTGCAGCTGTAGCCCTGTGGCATCATATTCTGTCAGATCTCAGAAGCTAAGCAGGGTCAGGCCTAGTTAGTACCTGGGTGGGAGACCACCTGGGAACACCAGAAGCTGTAGGCTTGGGAGAAGGACCTGGCAACCCCCTCCCAAAAATCAATCTGCCATTGAAAACCCTATGCACAGCAGAGAAGCACTGACAATAGTGTTTCCCCTGTCGTACAGAGGGTCGCTATGAGTTGGATCCCGACTCAACGGCACCTAACAACAACAACAACATACTAATGGTAAGTGAATTATTATATGGGAAAGAAGAAAAATATGAATATCTACTAAATTCCAGGTACTTTATAGTATCATCTCATTTAATAACCCTGTGAAATGCCATTTGTTCTAAATTGTTAATGAATAAACTAAGGCTAAAATTTGTTAGTATTAAATGGGGTTTGAAGCCCGGCTAACCCAAACCTTACATGGATAAACTGGGTCCTTAGTGTGCACTCCAGCATGCATGTAAAATGCTTATCCATACAGACTGTTCTCTATGGGAGATTTGAATTCATACTTAGCTGACCTTTTCATTGTTGTTGGCTCATTTGAACTAAGTTTTATTTAGTGCATTCTGGTATACCACTCATTTCTTAACTAGACCACTTCATATATTCTAGTGAAAAGTTTTCATCAAAACACTTACATTTGTGTATTTCTGAAGTGGGTTTTAAGCTATCATGAGTAATTAACAGATACTCCAGCCAATGAGCCATGAAAATATAAGTTAGTGAAGAGGGTGGATTGATAACAAAGCTCTTCACCAGTGGACCACCCAGATGAGGTTAACCTGCCTCTGCATGTGGAGAAGATGTATTAGTCTAACCAGAACTTTTGCTTAGGAAAACTCTTTGTTTAGCAAAGAAGTCAGAAAAGTATTTCTCTTTTTCTTCTTAGAACTATAGATGGACCACAACTGCTTTATTTACCTGCCATGTTCAGTGGTCCTGCTGTGGATAGATACAGTCCAAGATAACTGCTTTGACTTGGCTCTGCACAGGTCAACTTGCTTCTAATGGCACACATTTTTCTTATGTCATGTAAGTAAATGAAAGAATGAAAAATTTTATAGAAAATATTACAGTGATGATAAGAACATCTGCCTTGGATGTGCAGAGCATTAATTTCCAAGTTATTCATTCAGTAGCTATCCCTTTCACCCCTGCTAGGTTCACAGGATTGCACTTGCTCTCATGCGCAGTTTGATCCCCATTTTCACATACCTTATGACCTACTGGGTGAGAAATTCATTAGTAATTCTTTTTCATTTAAAATAGGTTCATTAGCTGTAGTTTCTCAAGTACAAAAGATCTTTCAAATGAATTTCTCCTCAAACACTGTATTCTGTCTTTTAAAATATTTTAGAGTAGCAGTTTCACATTATCCTTTTTCATGGTACTTGTACATTGTCATTTATTAATATATTTGCCTTTTGTTTCTATATTTTGGTCCCTTTTGCACTTTTTTGCAGTATTTTGGGGTTGAAGCTAGGGCCTCATACATACTTTGCAAATCCACCACTGGGCTATACCTCCAGATAATTTTTATTTTTTTATCTTGAGATAGGGTCTCCTGAAGTTACTCAGGCTGTCTCTAGCCTCAAACCTGTGATCCTCCTGCTTTTGCCTCCACAGTCACTGGGATTACAAGTCTGAGTGATCATGTCCAGCTCCCTTTTGCATTTTGCTAATCTTTGAAAACAAATTAGAACTATAAAACTAAAAATGCTTAGGACTATGAAGTTTATGCATCCCTCAATTATTTGATTGTTCAAGTAAGAGAAAATTTACATTTGAGCTTTCATATTTGTTTTCTGGCCATGAATGAAATGATCAGTCTTTTAAAATATTACATGGACTATTCTAACCAACTTGGATTTATTCAGCAACACGGTTTCCCTAAAGCTTTCCTGCATCTGAACAGATATTTAAAATGTGCCATGTTGAAGCACTTTTTTCCCTTTCTAGTATTTTATGATTTAAGAAAAAAAGTACTGTTTTTGTAGTAAACAAGTTACTAAGCATTTACCAAATAAATAACCTGTGTTAGTTTAACAGATAAATGTTTTCTATTGTATGCATTTAAAATTATTCAGTAAAAATTGAATCAGTATGTATTCAACATGAAAGTTTTATTCCATTCTGACCAAGCACTAAGAAAATGGATTTTTCTAAATGAGAAAATTTGCTTTCTGTATTTTAAGCAGAACAAATTTGAATTTTGCCTCTGATAATAATAAAATTTTGTACAGTAATGTGTAATTTATCACTGTCTTAATTTTCTGACATGTGCAGATAAGCCTAGGATAAATAATACCTTCTGCTTTTTATTATGCTTTTGATTTCAATTGAGAATCCCTTTAAAATATTCTGAGTACACATACTGTAGAGGTCCATGGAAAAGAAGAAAAATCACTCTCTTCTAACAAGGACTTTAAAAAAAAAACATGCTGAAGCTAGAATGAAGTATGTATTTGTAATGTATTATATGAAGAAAAAAATCCAATTCTATCTCCTTTCTAATTATATGTCTTTAGAATAAATGAAATGATCTGTACTTTGGTAAAAGTGATTTCACCTGAAGTGCACTTCTGATTGCTTTTTAATAGGTTTTCTACATTGGTAGAACTGCCAGATTCCCTGAATTTCAGGAACAGTTTTCAATAACAAGAGAACTACAAAATATATATAATCATGGCTCATAAATAGTACTCAAAAATATTGTTCAATCCATGTGGGGTTTTCTCTTTCTAAGAATTGATCAGAGAACATAAGAACTAATTCTTCATAGGCACTCATTTGAGACTTATGTATAAGATATTATACAGCAAAAGGCAGTTCTTTTATGTTATGAACATAGGGTAAGAAATGCAAGCCTTCCAAATCATAATCAAGAATGTTCTTATTAGAGGAGCTAGCCAGTATCTACATGTATATGTATGAGTATATCTCCAGTAATATTATATAGACATCATGTTGTCAGCTGAGAAGGACACAATGTTTGGGAGAGTGGTGGGTCAGTGAAATAAAGGAAGACCCTCAATTAGATATATTGACACAGTGGCTGCAACAATGGGCTTAAGTATAAAAACTATCATGTACATGGCATGGTGTCAGTGTTTTGCTCTGTTGTACATAGGGTCACTATGAGTTGGACCCAAATCTATGGCACCTCACAAAAATAATATGTACCTGTATTATATACATGTACATATATAACTCCAGCAACATACGCACTTTAGTTTATATATACAATTATCATTGTCTGATAATTGTGCCTCAGTACAATCATGTAAGTCAGGAAAAGGTATTGCAAAATAGTGTATGGTACCATCTTTACCTGGAGAGCCTTCATGGTAGCAAGAATTCTTTGTACGAGTCATGTGGAAGCTAATTAAGAAGCAATTTATGCCCAGAACCAAAAGCCCCAGATATTCTGTTTCAGAGTTGGGTGAGATATGGTCATGTGCATTTGTAGCCTAGACTGTAGGCAATTCTGATGCAAGCATCCAATCTATAATACCCTTTCTTTCTCTTTTCTTCTCTCCTTCCTTCCTTCCTTTCTTTCTTTCTTTCTTTCCTTTCTTTCTTTCTTTCTTCCCTTCCTTCCTTCCTTCCTTCTTTCTTTCCTTCCTTCCTTTCATCTTTCCTTCCTTCCTTTTTCCCTCTCTCCTTCCTTTCCTTTCCTTTCTTTTCCTTTCCTTTCCTTCCTCCCTTCCCTCCCCTCTCCTTCCCTTCCCTCCCCTCCCCTTCCCTTCCCTCCCCTCCCCTCCCCTCCTCTCCCTCTTTCTTTCTTTCTTTCCTTCTTTCCTTCTTTCCTTCTTTCTTTTTCTTTCTTGCTTTCTTGCTTTCATAGTACTGGAAGGTTGCATCCAGGGCCTAGCCCATGCTAGGCAAGCACTCTATTGCTGAACTGCATCTCTAGCCCCTTTAAAAACTTATTTTTAGATAAGGTCTTGTTAAGTCACACTGCACCCCCAGTCCCCTTTTTTATTTTTTACTTGTGACAGAATCTTGCTAAATTGTGCAGTCTGCCTCTGGCTTTGAGTTTGCAATCCTCCTGCCTCTTCCTCTTGAGTCATTAGGATTATAGGCACATGCCACTATTCATGACTATTATTCTTGTTGTTAGGTGCCATCAAATTGGATCCAATTTATAGTGACTCTAAGTATAGCAGAACAAAACACTATCTAACATTGTGCCATGCATATGATCACTTTACTTTTGAGCCCATTGTTGCAGCACTATGTTTCTTCTCATTTTGAGTTGGTACATGAGAATAGTACATTTTAAATTGACTAATGGTAGTGGGTTCTCTAACATGCCTTTACGTTAGACTCATACAATGAGCTTTTGTATCATACTGATGCATGAACCACACTCCAGCCCAACTGAAGAAGAATCTCTGGTATGCAATATTAGAATTTTTTAAAGCCTCCAAAAAATTCTAATATGCTCTCAGAGTTAAGAACCCCTAGACGGAAATGTACCAAATTGAGGATAATGCAGCTTCATCTTTAGTTATATAATCCTACCATAGCCACCTAGTTTTCATAAATCTAAGATGTTATTATTAGTTTTTGATATGTATCATCAAATACAGAAATAAAAAATGGGTTCTCAATTAGCTTAATAGTGAAAAACAAAAAAGAAGGTGGAACAAATGATTTTCCTATCCTGACATATCACTGTAACAGTTTAAAGCTGACAGTGGGTTGTTGCCACCCATGTATGTGTCTCAATTCCCTATGTTAAGATACCAACATTCTCTTATCACTTATTTTGCCTTATACCACTTACTTCAGTGTTGTAGATTCACATTTACTGTTATTAGTGTTAACGATTTTTTCATCCATTATTTGGTTCTGAAATAAAGGAGGAGTCCATTGGAAAGACCCTCCATTCAATGATGGTACCATCACTCTACAGATATCCCCCCCTGTGGCTCATATTGTAGGTGTTTGAAATTGGAGATCAAGCATGATATGTTAAAATTGTTGTAGCAAGGAGATAAAAACACCATAAACTATCATTATCTACTCCTGTCACCTGACAGGTGATTCCTTTATCTAATTCTTCTCCATTTGTTTTACTTTACCATCTTCTCTTTCTCTCATGTGACCTGTCAGGTAAGCACTGTCTATTTGAGCAAAAGACACTGTACTTTCACTTGACATTGTAAAGAGTATGGTGGAAGTTTTAAGCTGTTTCTATACCAGTGTGCGTAATAGAAAGTGACATGTGTTCCTGGGCTTGTCAGACAAGACCCAAAGGGCATCTGGGTAAATTGAAACTGCTTTGTTGTGCTGTTGAGTCTTTGTGCTCTTTCATCAATCCTTTAGTTCTAGCCTCCCTTGGGTTGTTAAAATTTGCTTTCCTTTCCTAAAATCTCTGGCTAATTAGAGATTTCAGAAAGCTAAATGTTAGGTAAGCAGCTGAAAACCTGTAAACCAACAGACCTTTATTGGGAGAAGTTGTCAGGACTGTCTCTACCAAAGGAGAGAATAGCCATTGGGTGAGAAAGGGGAGAGACTTTTATAAGCTCTAGGTGCGAGGGAGGAAGGGGTGATTGACATGCTACATCGGGATAGGTAGGAGCAGATGTGTGGGGGCTTCTGATAGCCTGGAAGAGTCAAGTTTTGATGGGCTCTTTGGTAGGCATTTGAGGACTGGGGGATAGTGAGTAGAAAACACCACCTTATAGGGAGGAGCCATATTGTAACAGGTCCTGCTTAACAAACAAAGGTAAAGTGGTGCATGATTGCACCAGAGGCCAGGAGAACAAGGACCTGGGTCTCCAAGGTAATCAGGATGTAGTACCAGCCCTCCAGGAGTGCAAAGCCCTGCCACCTTGGGGCACATGCAAGGAGCTGAGCTCTAGGAGGCACTGGAGATGCCAGCCCAGTGAGCACCTAGGGCTCTGTGGGGAGTGGGATGGGCCCTCTAGGAGTCAGCCGGCAGTTCTCTCAGAGGGGAGGAGAAGCCCAGGGCTGGGCTAACGTTCCAGTGGTTTTGTTTTAGGTTGATTGGATGGAGGTTATCATCTTCTGTAATTTCCTCCAGCTGAAAAGGGGTATCATTTATGGATGAGGGCACTGATAGGGGGTAGATGGAGGCAGGACATCTTAGTGGGGGGTAGATCATGTCCTCTATAGGGTGGTCTATGTCCCACCATGAAGAGTTTGGTGACTGGTTGGTAAAGGTGCACATGCGTTCCTGTAGAAAAATTTGAAAACAGTGAAACAGACAAGGCATAAAAGCTACCACTACTAAGAGCAGGACTAAGGGTCCAATTTAAAGTAGAAGCTAGGACATCCAGGGAAGCTGTGCAAACCAGGAACCCCAAGAATCTGATAGCTGTAGGTGAATATCTGAGGTCTGTTCTAAGAGGTTTTTTGTTGTTGTTGTTTTGTTTTCTCTGTCTCACTCAGACTATTCCTCACTTGTTTGCATAGACACAGTATTTTTCTGCTAAGAACATGCAGATGCCTCATTTTTCAGTGGTCAGGAGGTCTAATCCCTGGGGTTTGGGAGAACTACACCTGGCAATGAATTTATTTGATCTTGTAGGACATTGAGTTGTCGGGCAATAGATTGCAACTGTAAGCCAGGTGTTGGGACAGGTATCTGTCCCAACAGATACAGTAGCCTCTACCACTTGGGTAATTTGTGTGAAGAACGCAGGCCCACTGTCAGACTGAAGGGATCGGGGTAGGCCAAAGCAGGGAATTATACCAGTGAGGAGAGCTTGGGATACTGTAGCTGTTCCCTCAATAGTGCTGGGAAAAGCCTCTTCCTGGAGGGTTCAGGCAAAGGGTATGAAGCAAGGGGCACAATTACAAAATGGCATTAGGTCATATCTTCCTCCTCCTCTGGGATGTGGGAGAATTTGGGTTCTGTTGGTCCTGCCAGGAGAGAGGAGTATCAAGGAGATTGGTTAAATTGTTTGGGTACCTTGGGAGAAAGTGGAGAGGAGGCCTTTTTTATCTTAGAGAGGTGGTACCATGGGCTTTTCCCCATGAGTTTAATTGCAGTAGCATTGTTAAGACCACTGTGAGTAGGCCCTCCCACTTGGGATGCAAAGGTTCGGGATGTAGGATTTTAAGATATACTTGGTCACCCAGGAAGATGGATGACTGATGTTTATCTAGTGATGGACCAGGCAAGCGATGTTTGGCCAAAGAATGAATGTAGGATATAGGGGGTGTGATTTAAGGTTGGGATGCTGTCTGCAAGGAGGTGGGATGATGTGGGTAATTTCTGAAGGATGAAAGGATGCCTCTGCATTAGTCTTAATGGGTTGAGATTTAGAGGCTTGTGAGGAGCTGCCTGGAGGTACATGAGGGCTAAAGGGAGGAGTGTGGTCCATGGAGTTTGTAGTTCTAGAGTTTTGATAGATGAGAATAATGAGAGCATTTGCTCATTCTACTTTTCCTGATGATTGAGGGCCATAAGGAATGTGGAACCTCCATTTAATATTTAAAGCCTCCACCACTTGGGTAATTTGTGAGATGAATGCAGGCCCACTGTCAGACTGAAGGGATCGGGGTAGGCCAAAGCACGGAATTACACCAGTGAGGAGAGCTTGGGATACTGTAGCTGTTCCCTCAGTAGTGCTGGGAAAAGCCTCTATCCAGCATGACAAGGTACCTATGAGTGTTAGGAAGTATTTAGTTTTTTAATCAGGGGCATGTAGGTAAAGTCTATTTGCCAGTCTTCTCCAGGGAGTAGTCCCCTAGCTTGATGAGTGGGGGAAAATGATGGCCTGAGACCCCCTTGGGGAGAAATTGTGGAGCAAATCCAGCAGGAATGGGTTACCTGTTGTATTTGACCTGTGAGAGGTAGATGATATAGTGATGAGCTGATTAGGTGGAGGAGAGGTGGTGTTCCTATGTGTGAGGAATTATGTATATTGGTGAGAACTGATGTGTCTTGTGAGTCAGGAATGATATGGCATCCATTTAGAATTAGCCATGACTCCGATTGGACTACTTTCTTTTCTTTGTATTTGATAACCTCTTGGGGGGTGTTTTGTGGATCAATAGGAGATATGGCTATCATTTGTGTATGCATGGTCTGCCTTGTGGTTTCCTTGGGCTTATGGTATTGGCGGTGAGTTGGTGTCCCTTGCAGTGGATAACACCCACCATAGTTGGGAGTGTGGCTGTCTGTAGGAGGTCTTTAATGAGAGGTCCATTTATAATGGGTGTTCCCTTAGTGGACATAAATCCATGTTCTTGCCATGTTGTTGAGTGTGAATGTAAGATATGGCAAGCATATTTTGAATCTGTATATATCTTGGCCCTTTTACCCTGTGCTAGGGTGAGTGCTCTAGTCAGGGAAATAAGCTCTGCCTTTTGTGAGGTGGTACCAGGGAGGAGTGGACGGGCTTCAATAGTCTTGGTAAGTGAAACTATTACATATCCTGTGTGGTGCCATCCTGGGATGGAGGAGGGGGAAGAACTACCATCAATGAACCAGACAAAATCTGGATCTGCAGTGGGGTCTGAGGATACATTATGTAGTGATCAGAGTAGATCATTCAGAGTCTCAGTACATGAGTGAGTCAGGAAAGTAGGGAAGCCTTGAGAGAGTAAAGTGGCCAGGTTCAGAGAAAAAGGAATTAGAAATATTGTCACCTCTCGAACACTTTAACAAGATACCAGAGGGCAAATAATTTAATTGGATAACTCTTGAGCCATATGCACCAACAAAAACTTAATTCTTCTATCATACTTCTGTTATTGTATACATTCACTGTCTTTTACCCTAAATGTAACTGTCATCATAAAATTTAATAATAAACTTATTTTCATGAAGAAAGGAATTTTTTTCTGCAGAGTAAGAACTTTCAAATTAGATTTTTATTAATTTATCACAATTCTTATGATGACTAACTTTACTGAGACATTTGTGACAAATTCAGGTCTACCCACGATCTAACAACTGCTGGGTAAAGGAGGGAAATGCTTAATGAGCACAGATCTATGTAGAAATCCTAAAGCTAATGGTCAATAGCAGTGGAGCCATTCCAAAATTAGTAAGTAGACATACTCCAAAATTTAGCACAAAAAGGGGATTGTGAAGTAAGCTTACCTTATTTTAAGAAAGTAGTAAACTTCAACAGAATACGTAAAGATGCTACAGATGTATGATGATTCCAAGGCAGTTTAAGTACAGTATAATTATATCTCATAGACAACCATTAGACTGGTACTTGGTTATTTTCTAGTGCTATTTAAGTGAAATAACTGAGTAAATGGGATATTTCAGGTGATAAACACAAGTTCTAAAGTATTAATTTCAATCTTGTTCAAATTGCATATGAACTGGCTGCTGTTTGTCATATTTCTCTGTGTGTTTGTGTGTGTGTGTATGTGTGTGTGTGTGTGTGTGTGTGTTCATGTGTGTTTGCATGCATGAGCATTTGTATGTTTTGGTGGAGAAGATATAGAGTGAGGAAAGACAGAGCAGATGATACAACTTTGAAACATGCATATTTCCTTGTGGAAAATATAAATTCCCATGTTACACATTTAAATGTTTCTCAATGTTTTAAAATCAATTTAATTTGTGAATATGAAAATTCTCATCTTGCATATGAGAACATGGTAATATAATAGCTGGTGATTTAGAAGGGAGATTTAGACCAGAGTTAATCTAGTTACTTTTGGTTCAATAGAAAGTGGTATGAGTTTCTAGAACTGTCCACTAAGATGCAGTATCCATCTTGGTTCATAGATACTATGTGTACTCTTGAGTATAAAATGAAACCTCAAAACCTAACTTTGGATAAATGAAACTGAAAAAAATCAAGCTGTTCCTTTTGGTTAGAAACAAAACATAGGAACTCTCTGTTTTCTTTTCATTATTATTATTATTATTATTATTATTATTATTAGTAGTAGTAGTAGTAGTAGTAGTAGTAGTAGTAGTAGTAGTAGTAATTTGCATACAGCAGGAGTTTTATTATGCAATTTTCATAAAATTTCACCATGTATTTTGCACTTGTTCTCTCCTTAATTACCCTCATATGTTGCTCCCCTCCCCTCCTGCTAATCCCTTCCCCCCTCCAGAGAAGTTTCCTTGTATTTTACAATCTTACATACAATTATATATATGTGTATACGTATATATACATATGTATGTGTATATACATATATATGTATATACATATATACGCACACATATATATATGTGTGTGTGTGTGTGTGTGTGTGTGTGTATACTTGTTAAGATATATTTAGCTTCTACATATCAAGGAAAATATGAGATATTTCTCTTTCTGAGTCTGCCTCCAATTCCATCCATTTTCCTGCAAATGATGAAATTTCACTCTTTTTTACAGCTGAATATTGCATTGTATATAAATACCACCTTTTTTTATCCATTCATCTGTTGATGGACATCTGGGCTGATTCCACATCCTTATAATTGTGAACAGTGCAGCAATGAACATGAAAGTTCTGATGTGTCTACGGTTTGATGACTTAGATTCTTTTCAGAATATTCCTAGGAATGCTATAGCTAGCTCATAAGGTAGGTCTATTTTGAGCTTTCTTAGGAACCTCCATACTGATTTCTATAATGACTGTACTAGTTTACAGTCCCACCAGTGGTGTAAAGTATTCCTTTTTTCTGCATCCTTGATAGACTTAGTTGTTGTTTGTTTTGTTGGTGCTAGCCATTCTGACTGGGATGAGATGGAATCTCAATGAAGTTTTTATTTGCATTTCCCTGATTGCTAAGGATTTGAACATTTTTTAATATACTTATTTTCCATTTGTATTTATTAGTTGAGAACCCTTCAGTTCTATTGTTCACTTACTATTTGGATTATTTGGGGGGTTGATATTTAATTTTTTTTTTGAGTTATTTATATATTCTATATATTGAATCCCTGTCAGATATATAGTTGGCAAAGACTTTCCCCCATTTTATGATCCCTTACTTTACTCTGCTGATTGTTTTCTTTGGTGTGTGGAAGCTTTTTAATTTCATATAATTCCACTTTTCAATTCTTGGTAATATTTCCTGGGCTATTGGAGTCTTTTTAAGAAAGTACTTGCCTATGCCTATGTGTTCAAATGTATTCCCTACTTTTTCTTTTAGTTGTTCCAAAGTTTCCAATTTTACATTAATATCTTTGATCCATTTTGAGTTAATTTTGTGCAGGATGAGAGACATGGATCTATTTTCATTCTTTTCCTTGTGGTTATCCAGTTTTCCTACCACTGTTTGTTGAAGAGGCTATCTTTTCTCCATTGTATGTTTCTGGCACCTTTGTCAAAGATCACATGGCTGTAGGTGCATGTGTTTATTTTTGGGTCTTCTATTGAATTCCATTGATCTTCATGCCTCTTTTTGTGGTGGTACCAAACTGGTTTTGTTACTATGACCCTGTAATATAATTTGATATCAGGAATTGGGATGCTCCCTGCATCCTTTCTGCTTAGGATTGCTTTGGCCATTTAGGGTCTTTTGTGATTCCATAGGGGCTGGGATTTAACTCAGTTGGTAGAGCACTGCTCTGCAGTCTCTGAGGTCCCTAGTTTGATTCCCAGCACCGCAAAACTGGGAGGAGGATGTGGCAATCCACTCCTGAGGCAATGTCAAAACAGTCAGCCACTGAAAACCCTATGAGGATTGCTATGAGGGGGACATGACTCGATGGCACCTAAGAGCAGAAACAACAGTGATTCCATATGAATTTTAGTATTGTTTTTTGTATTTCCATGAAGTGTATCATTGGAATTATGATGGGGATTGCTTTGAATCTGTAGATTACTTTAGGTAGTAAAGCCCTTTTCCCAATATTAATTCTTTCAACGTATGAACAAGGAAGCTTTTCTGTCCTCTAGAATCTTCTTCAATTTCTTTGTTTAGCATTTTCAAGTTTTCATTGTATAGGTCTTTAGATTCCTTGGCTGAATTTATTCCTAGATATTTTATTTTTATTTCTGCTATTGTGAATGGATTGTTGTTTTGATTTCTTCCTCTTCATGTTTATTATTATATAGGAATGCTACTGAATTTGAATATTGTTTTTATATTCTACTTTCTTGAAAGTACATATGAGATGTAAGTTTTCTGGTGAAGTCTTTTGGATCTTTTAAGTATAGGATCATGTCATCTACAAATAGGGCTAATTTCAGTTTTTCATTTCCTGTTTATAGCCCTTTTATTATCTTACCCTTGTCTTATTCCTCTGGCTAAAACTTCAATCATTATATTGAGAAACAATAGAGAGAGTGGAAATCCTTGTTTCATTCCTGGTTTTAGAGGGAATTCTTTCCATTTTTCCCCACTTAGTAACATTGGCTTTTGATCTGTCATATATAGGCTTTATGATGTTGAGATATGAAAGGATGCTCTACTTTGTTATAGGCTTTTTCTGCGTCTATTGAGATGATCATGCCACTTCTGTGTCTGAATCTATTGATGTGTTTTACTACATTTATTGATTTGTGTATGGTGAACTAGCCTTGCTTCTGTGGAATGAAACCCAGTTGATCATGGCATATCTTTTTATGTTTTTCTGTATTTGGCTTGCAATATTTTATTGAGGAGTTTTCCATCTATGTTCATCAGAGAAATTGGTCTATAGTCTTTTTTTGTGTATATCTTTATCTGGTTTTGGTATCAGGGTGATACTGGCTTCATTGAATGAGTTGGGACTATTCCTTCCCTTTGTATTGTATGCAATACTTTGAGGAGGATAATTCTTCTTTTTTTTTTTTCCTAGGTTTGATAGGATTCGGGTGTGAACCCATCAGGACCTTGGCTTTTCTTTGTTGGGAGGTTCTTTAATATAGTCTCAATCTTTTTACTTATTGTTATTTTTTTTCTTGGTACTGGGGGTTGAACCCAGGGCTCACACTTACATGCTCTGCAAGTGCTGGACCATTGAGCTGAACCTCAGCCCATTTTTTTTTTCTTTTTTTCTTTTTTCTTTTTTTTTACTTTTTGAGACAGGGTCTTGCTGAGTTATACAGACTGCCTCTGGTCTTGAACTTGCAATCCACCTGCCTCTGCCTCCTGAGCCACTGGGATTACAGGTGTGCTCCACCGCACCTGGCTACTTATTACTTTTGAGGTTGTTAGGTGCTGTTAAATTGGGTCTGACTCATAGTGACCCTCATAGGGTTTTCATTGGCTGATTGTTGGTAGAGTGCTGCTCTGTGCTCTCTGAGGATGCCAGTTTGATCACCAGCACTGCAAAAATGGGAAAAGGAAGTGGCAGTCCACTACCCAGCAATCCCAAGACAACAGCCACTGAAATAAGAGTAGGACCTGCTTTGACAACACCTAGAAACTTTTTACTTATTATAGATCTACTTAAATGATATTCTCTATTTTAATTTAGGTAGGTCATATATGTTAAGGAATTTATCCATTTTTTCCATGTATATTTTTTGGCAGAGTACAAGTTCTTGAAGTATTCCCTGATGATCCTCTGGATTTCATTGGTATCTGCAATTGTGACCCATTTTTCATCTTCAATTTTATTAATTTGGATCTTCTCTCTTTATTTTGTTTAGTTTAAACAAGCATTTGTCAGTCTGGTTTATCTTTTCAAACAATGAACTCTTGGTTTCATTGATTCTTTGTCTTATTCTTTTAGTTTCCATTTCATTGATTTCTGCTTTGATTTTTATTACTTCCTTTTGTCTAGTAGGTTGGAGATTTATTTGTTATTGATTTTCTAAAGCTTTAAGGTATATCATTATTTGTACTTTCTCTGATTTTTTTGATGTAAACATTCATAGTTATTAATTTCCCTCTTAGAACTGCTTGTGCTCTATCCCAAAGGTTCTGGTAGGTTATATTTTCACTTTCATTTGATTTTATGCATTTTAAAATTTGTTTAAAATTATTTCTTCAGTGACCTATTGATCATCCAAAAGTGTGTTGTTCAATGTCCATGTATATGTAACAAGTTATGTTTCTTTTGCTATTAACTCATAGTCTTATTGCAATGTGATCTATTAAGATATAATGAATGATTTTGCTTTTTTGGCATTTGCTAAGACTAATTTTGTGTCTATTTTCGAAAAAGTTCTATGTGGTGCTGCTAAGAAAATGTGTTCTGAATCTATTGGATGAATATTATGTAGATGTCTGTTTAAGTCCAGTTGGTCTTTGATGTTTTTTAACTCTAGTGTTTCTTTGTTGATATTTTTTTTGATTATCTGTCTATTGATGAGAATGAAGTGTTGAATTCACCTTTTATTATTGTATCTGGACCTATCTGTTCCTTTATGATTAGTAATGTTCATTTTATGAAATTAGGTGTGCCAAAGTTTGGTGCATAAATATTTATAATTGTTATGACTTCTTGACTGAGTTTTCCCTTTATTAATATGCAGTGACCTTCTTGTCTCTTCTAATTAATTTTGGGTGAAGTAAACTTTGTCAGACATCAGTATAGCAACTCTTGCTTTGATTTGGCTTCCCCAAGCTTGGTAAATTGTTTTCCATCTTTTCATTTTCAGTCTGTGTGTGTGTATTTTTTAGTAGTGTCTCTCTTGAAGACAGAAAATAGTTGAGTCTTATTTCTTAGTCCAACTGGCTAAACATGTCTTTAAAGTGGAGTATTAGGACAATTTATATTTAGGGTTATTAGTGAGAGGAATTTGATATCTTATGTAATTTTGTCTATTACTTTTGTAATTGGTTTGAGTATTGATTGTTCTTTACTTTCTCTCCTGTTCATATTAGGGGTTTTCTGCTTTACTAAGTTAGATATCCTTTCTTAGCTTTCATTTTTTCATGTGTTCCTCTCTTGGCATTTGTTCATTTTTATATGCTTGTATTTGTGTCTGTTTTTCTTCTTTCTCTGTGCCTAGAATTCCTTTAAGTGTCTCCTACAGTTCTGGTTTTGTGGTTATGAATTGTTTAAGTTTGTATTTATCTTAGAACATCCTTATTTTTCTAATTCTGAAGAATAACTTTGCTGGATATGGTAGTCTTGGTTGGCAATTATTTGCTTTCAGGACTTGAAGTATATAATTGAATGCTTTCCTGTTTTTTATGGTTATTTATGAGAGGTTTGATGTTATTCTGGTAGGTTTGTCTTTGTAAATGCACTTTTCTCTTGCAACCTTTAAAATTGTTTCTTTTATTTGTACTTAGGCATTTCAACTATAATGTAGCATGGAGAGGATCATTTGTGGTGATGTCTATTTGGGGTTCTTGATGACTCTGTTGTTTTAGTATCTGTTTCTTACGCTGGATTTGGGATGTTTTCTGCTATTATTTCATTGAATAGATTTTTTTTTTTTTGCTTTTAGTATTAGTCTCAGGTCCTTGTTCTACACCATGCGTTCTCAGGTTACATCTGTTCATCTTGTCACATAGTTATTGGAAGTTGTGATAGT